>JARVGW010000047.1:19657913-19668022 GCA_031762495.1 Anablepsoides rubrolineatus | reverse complement strand
CACGGGCTTCAAAAGAAGCTGGCTAAAATCCCCTTGTTAAACCTCCATTTCACTGCATTTTCACTGGCTACTGGTCAGAAACTTAAACTGGAGCACCCCTTCAGTGGGAATTTCCTGTCGGAAAGTGAGAGTAGTACTTTTTAGTGTTCATCCATTCATCCTTTATCTATACCCGCTTCTTCCTTTCAGGGTCATGGGGGTCACTGGTGCCCATATCCAGCAGTCACAGAGCGAGGGGTGGGGTACACCCTGGGCAGTTTGCAAGTCCATCACTGTGTTCATATTATATCAGTATTCATATCATTGTTAGTGTTTATAATGTGTTAAAATGCTGTTTCTGTACAGGAAATACCATGTAGAGCTGAGTTATTGTTTGTCAGCAGTGCTCAACCATAGCAATGAGACAAGGTGACGCTTCATGTGTTTAGTCAAAGTTAAACATGAAACATCACAGTTGGTTACACTCTGGCCTTTGAGGGCCACCATAATGCTCATGTGGCCCTTGATGAAAATGAGTTTGACACCCCTGAATTCTAAGCTATGCAACTTTAATATTTCACATTACAGTCAAATTGTCAACATGTCTGATTTGTCTTGTTTATTTTTTCTGATCACATCCTGCCAAGGAATTACCGTAATCCACGTTAATACTACAAATTTGAATTTACTGACATATAAAGTCATGTGGGCCTCTTCACAGGCACGCTGTGCACTTCCACCCTTCTTTATTTTCCCAGCGAGACGAACAAGGTCAACACATTTTCCTAAGCAAAAATCATAGCACTACCTTGGAGGAGGCAAAGCATTTATTGTCTACTCTGACCTTTTCTCTCTATCCACTTTTACTAGTGTGATCACAACATGGCATTTTGCACAGCAAACAGTGGACAGAATGCTGACCTACCCAAGAAGACCTGCTGACAGAATATAATACCTGGCCTTGGAACAGAGAACAGGTTCTGCTGTGAAAAGGATGAAACTGAGATTGGATTGATTGAAAATAGGAAGGCTAGCATGAACTCAGTTTTAACATAACACAATTATGAAAACATTTTAATATAAAATAAAGCAAAGATAAAGTTTGAAACAAATGCCAACCTAAAAGTTTGTCCACAAAACATCTGAAAGTTGTTTTAAATGAGGTTAAAACTTCAGTTCCAATAATTTCACATTATGCAAGTAATGTGAACAAAGAAACCGATTTTAGCTTTCTAAAAACTAGAAAAGAAAAGAACATTTTCTTACCCAATTTAAGCTTTTAGAGTTGCTTTCAGTGAGGAAATACAGATTGTCACATAAAAGCAGGTCTTTCTTGAAAGTAATAAATGCCCAAACCAAAAAACACAAGAATAAAACTGGTCATCTAAAGGACGTACGAAGCAGCCACGGAGTTTTCTCAAAGGTTTTCCACCACTTATTTAATAATTTTTTCAGCTTCGGTAAAAAATATTCACTCCAAGTTGTGTACCAGCTCTGTCATCTCTGGTCAAGCTCTGATGCTTTATAAGAATGTCTGCAGAGAATGATGGACGCTTTATGTTTTTCCAGTTTGCATATGTGGCAGAACCTTGCCACAGGTGACAGTTTCTAAAAACATGGAGGAGCATGACAGGCCAAAATGACACCTAGCTGCATCAGGTACCAACTGTAATAAAGTCACTTTGTGTGCATACTGTGGAAGCACAGCAGTAACTATAAAACAAGTTTTACTTAAGCACAAAAAGCAGGGACACACACGGAGTTCTCTTTACACTACAATTTAAACTCTCAGTCTGCATTGACATATTTTTATGCCTGCAGATTAAAAAATAATAGTAATAAGCTCATTATAGCGTAAAGAAAAACTTTATTTTTATTTTATAGTAAAAAAAAGCTAAAGAAATACAAGACATTAAAGCCATTTGGGTGTTGTAGGCCGAAGGTTTTAATGTTCTTATAAACTCTAAGATAATAGACGCATTAAACCTTTATTATCTAAAACGCACAGTGGAAAAATCCATATTTTATCCAAAAAAAATGGAAGTAAAATATAAAACTGAGACATAATCTAAGAAATCTCCTCTCAGTAATATATGTTGTACCTTTAGGCAATGATGTTCCTCTCCTTCCAAAAGAAAATGAAAGCCTAATGAGTGCAAGAGGCAGACATGACCTAACAGGGACGACAGCTGACAGTAAACATGCTGCAGTGGAACTATTTTAATTGTTAGAATTCGCAACAAAGCTGCGTGCAAACTGTGCGAGTGGGCTGAGAGGTACTATGCCAACACTACTAACCTTGTTAAACGTCTGAGATTTAGTCACACTACAGAGTGTGGTGGAGGAGAGGCGGTTACCATCTGAAGAGGAAAAGAAATTTGTCAGGAGGGCGACAAAAACTTCTATCCGACGGTCCTTTCTCATTCATGAAAAGCACGATTGCTTCTGCTTCATTGATGGGTTGTTTTTGGTTTCTAAGATACAACTTCTGCTAATTTAGTAACGCCTATATATGCAAAAGAAACAACCACAATCACTAAAATTAGATTTGTATAGATCAAAATGCATGTTAGAAACTGAATTAAATTTATATTTTTTGAAAGAACAATGTTCAGGAAGCCTCGATTCACCTTGAAGAAGGGCTGCTGGGTAACAAATGATCATTTATCACTAAAGCTGGAAATCTCCAGGTGACAGCTCTCCTGATGAGGTCTAGATAAGAACAGATTGTGATTTACCATTAGGTCACGATCAAGCTTGCCCGTGTGACAGAAATTAATAATATTTATGAATTAATAATGAAGTCGCGGCTGATTTACAGCGTTTGCGGACGTGCGTGTTACACATTTTTGTGAGGCGCTCGTTTGGAGCCGGCTGAAAGCTGTGGGTGGGTAATAGACTCGGAGGGAAAGAAGAACAGCTGTAAGAAACAAACAGCCTCGGCTCCGGTTAGTGTTTTGTCTAAGCTCAGATTACTTTCATTACGTGGGAATCTCATTACTAACAGTTTGGAAGATGTGCTTCCAGAAACGTAAGCGTGTTAACTGTGTTTTTTGACTCACTGATGCTAAAAAAAATCGAAAGAAAAAAGAAAAGTATGCATATTTTCTTTCCTTTTTTCTTTATTTTGTGGGGTTGATGGGCTCAGAGTTGAATGGGTTGAATGCCTGCCTGTCTCTTAATGAAACTTTTTTTGTAGTAGACATCAGGATTTGTATTTAAAATAAAGAATTAATGAATATATTGTTCAATGGAAAGCAAGGTCAGACATGTATAACTTTGTATTAGTTAATGGCCCAGAATATCACCCACCTCATTTCATGCCAGAGTTTTAGAGCAACAATGACAGAGTTGTAGCCATTTTGGTCAATCCCTAAAATTAACGATAAGGTGGATATTGTGCTACATTGCAAGAAGTCAGGCTCAGAGTATGTGTTAAAAAGGACTATCCGCTACAATATCTAACTGAGTTATACTCATTTTGGTGTTGACATTGTTGATTAGCTGCGGTGGCCATCTTGAATTGAACTGACTCCATAAGTTATTGAGGTATAAATGTACATCAAATTATGATTTCCTGAAAGTTTCATGAAAATCCATGTGTTTTATGAGATATTTTTCAAACAAACACAGCACATGCTCTGAGACACGGGCAAAAACAGCTTTCACCTTTTGGCAGTAGCCTATAATTAAGTATGCACAGGGAAAATAAAAAGTCATTGGAGTTCTTCAGCACAATCAGAGATAACTAACCACTTTAAAGAGCATCATTACTTTTCTTTAGCGCACTGCAGTTTTATTTGTTTACTCCACAAAGTCGTACTCTTTCACATCAGCAGACCCAAAGCCCGTGTTCCTGTCACAGTCGATGAGAATTTAAGTGTTAAAAAAACAAATGAAAAAAGGGTTTGGACAAAAAAATAAATTTAAAAAAAGGGAAGAAACAAAAGAAGCAGCGACATGGCTCGTAAAACAGAGGAGCAACATTCCTCTGAACAACAGGCTTATGGTGAATAATTCAGCGAGTATAAGAGTCCATTTGAGAGCAGCTTCTCTAATATTCATGTGACATGATAGCCAAGGCAGGAACTCAGCCTCTCGCTGGCACAATGTTATTCATACTGTGAGGCGCTAAAGTGTTTTGTAATTCATAGCTTTGGTTTTAAGCCAACCAAGGACATATTCTAGACCAACCAGGAGCCTCGATAGTGTTTCAATAATTTAAAATCTGTTCTCAAATTTTAAACAAAAGTGAATCAGAAATTCAGGGTCAATCTAAAAAACAATGAATTCCCAAAAACAACTTTTACCCAAATGCATGAAAAAACTCTTAACTTGCAGTCAGAATGAAAACGACAGGAGCCCCTAAAGTATTCCACAAATTATTTATCAACTTCCTTGGTTATACTGTGTAACAAATGATAACAAATTTCTAATTCTATCTGAATTAATGTTTCACGGCATAAAGCTCTCAACACAGATGGTGTTGGGTGTTTTAAATCAAAGTAGCTGGTTTTTGATCCTGTTAGAAGTTTTTGGCTTCATTTTCATTTGTTGCTAATAGTAAGACGAGGATCCTTTTCACTCTGAAATTGGTCTTTATAAAAACACACACACACACGACAACAAAAAAGTAATTTACTGAGAGATGTGTTTCTGCTGCCCTTAGGTCAAAATGACCCATGAGGCCTCGGTGTTTGGCCTCATGGGTCATTTTGACCCACGAACAGCCGAAAGGCTACATCAACCAATCCTATTTTATCTTCAGTGAGTGGGCAAGCAACAAACATAAATGCACACAATACAAAATGTATTTATGTAGTCAGTTATACAGTCTGTCTTCTTCTGAATGAGTGTTCTGAACTGTAATTTCATTGTGCTCTGTACAATGACAATAAAGGTCAATCTAATCTAATCTATAGAAACACATAAACACACAAATTTTTATGTCTATCCTAATTAGGACTTTTTATATTATTATTAATATTTCAAGTCATTTCTATAACCTAACCTGACTACACCATGCATTTCCCATAAGGACCCAGTGGCCCAGGACTGGACCTGATCTCTGAGCGAGCGTGCACTTTCTAAGGGATTTACCAACTCTGCGGAAACATCGAGCTGCAGGTGGGACCCTCTGAGTAAATATTACCCTAACAAGACCCTTTACCCTACATCTACAACCCCCTTGTCCAGATCTATCCCAAAACAGAAACTCAATTCAATTAAATTCTGTTCAGTTTATTTATATAGTGCTAACAAATATAGTCAAATTGGCACGGTACAGAAATTTACACCTTAGTTCTAAAGCTAATCACCAACCCAAAGACTGCATTCTACCATATTAGGACCAGTCTTTGGGCCCTTCAAGAATTATTGGTCCTGACAAGAAAGGTGTGTATACCAGTACTCATCATAATGATATTAGGTACTGGATGCCATTTCGGTTTTGTTTTGTTTCCCAACAGTTATAGATGTTTTCAACAATATTGTGATATGTCGTTGCTTATGTAATTGTGCAGCTATGTTGAATCGCTGAGTGATACAACAATGACAAAATGGGTTAGCTCCAGTATGAGCTACAGTCTACAAAAACTTACAGCTGATGACCTAAACCCATTACAGTGATCTTTAAATTAAGTTGATGCTGAGGCTGCCTTAAAATGCTTCTACAGCTCAAAGATCAGAACTGTCATTTTATCTGAGGATTTTGTCATCATATAAAGCTAAAGATGAAAAACTCGTCACTGTTTATAAAACAAAAAGAAAAAAAAACAGGTAGAGCTTATTGCTCTAGAAATTATTGCTGCTAACCCCCCCACCACCGAAGTCCTGCCTCTCAGCTTTGATGCTACAATATTTCAAGAAAAACAGAACACAAAAATTGATCCTCACAATCAGCAGAATCCTTGAGCAGGGGGTGGAGCAGGCCTCGGGGTGATCCATGGTGTAAATTCAACCTATGGGATAGAGTGAAAACAGCTTTAAAACACAGCCTGGTCAGTTTTTTTTCATCTTGATTTTGGGGCTGGAGCTCCCACCGACTGCATCATTCATTGTGCTACCATTTACCTACGATATTTTAAAGTTCAGACTAATCCAGATTCCTCCTGCCTTTTATGTCTCCTATCTTCCTGCCTGCCAATGTTACTGTTTTTGTCATTAAACTGTTTTTTTTTCAATTAGACCCGCCTCCACCCTCACAGAGTGCAGCTGACCCTAAAGCTGCTGATTTCTCTTTAGAACTCAATGTGGGCTGAGGGTCAGGCCAACCTGAGTGCGCAGAAGGTGAAGAGCTGGTTTAGATGCTTTTTTTCATGCAAAAATAACACAGGTTGCTGTACAGAACTAGAACTCAATTTAGTCTGTTTGTTGTGAAACAGTTGCTTTTACCAGCTGCAGTCTAAGTGGGTGGATTTGGAGTCAGCTCCGCAAATGAGTGACCGACTAAAGAGGCAGCAGAATGACATTAAAGTGACAACCTGGCAAATTATTGTGTAAACAGCGTGACAGACAAATAAAACTAAATAATCATTATCATTAAAATAAAATCATAGAGGTTTACCACTTTTAATAAAAACTACTGAAAAGACAAAAACGGATTCAAAAATTTCTAAGCCAAAAAACCAGTTCTTTATATTATAAAATACAAACGTCTAACAGTAATCTCTCAATGTAAAAACTCATTAATCCGTATGTGAGGTCATTAAAAAGGCACTAATCACCTTCTGTTCCCATCAGCTGGACCCTCTGGCCTGTTTGTAAAAAGCTCCAGGACAGTGAAGCCTCTCCCCAAAGACTGATGGGAGCCGTCCAGTTTGGGTGACAGCGACACCAGCTCCAGAATAAGCAGTGTGCTGGGTATCAGCAAAGACGTATGGAAGTACACGACCTGTAAACATACAAGTTACAGAAAGGAAATCTTTATTATGTACAACTGATATACAAAGAATCCATCAATGCTTTATTTCTAACAGCACTGAAAAGAGAAAGAGCTGCAAGATCTGCGAGCCCAATTGCGGTAGTTATTTTAAATGGAGGCACATAAAACTCACGATTTCATTTAATCTCAAATTGCAGAATCTGCAGGTAAAAAAAAAACATCAAAATAAATTGGAAAGTTACACAGTTCAGACACACTAATCGTCAAACCAAAGAGCACAAATAGGTTCTATATGTGCCGAGGTTGATCATCTGCCCAATTTGATGAAATGTTTCAGTTTACAGTAGTTAAATCAGGCAAAGGATAGAAAATGAAAATAAAAAGACACACTTTTAAATTGTTATTTGATTTAAATAAATGTAAGATATTTCATCATCTGTGTCTTCAACTTCGTTTCAGCCGTAATTATGCATCCATTCTTACATTTCACTCCAAAAAACAGCTTCCTACCAATCAATGATGCATTACAGGTTTTGTTTAGTCCCATTCTTTCTGTAAACATTCTCTTAAAGGTGTTTTTTTCCACCATTATCTACAGAGTAATCCTTTCTGCCATCAGTAGCTCTGCTTTTGCAGCCACACTTGTAAAAAATGTAAATTATGTGCATTGTCTTGTTTGAAAAAAAAAAAAGTATGTGAGTACTTTACCTGGAAAAATGTCTTTCTTAAAAAGGGAGCATATGCTTTTCTAAAATTTCTAGATACTTTTCTGCATGATTGCTGTCATCACAGAAGTGTATACAGGCTTTGCCAACAACTTCATGATGGTCCATCCCAGATGCCCACTAATCCCAGAGAGGGAAAGAATTACCTAAATGTTTGGGGTTTTATATATTTCATTGTAATTTCATGTTATAAACTAAATATGATGAGAAAAAAAAAATTAAAAGCTTAATTGTGTTATAAAAACTTAACAGGCTGAATAGACATTTTATCGACAAATTATTTTTTCTGTGTGAGACACATCATAATGCTAAAAGAACTAAGATCAAGAGGAATTGCATGGCATATAATAATAATGACCAATAAACAGTGTGTTGAAAATCACATTAGGGAAATGACCTATAAACAAGTACAGATGGTGCACAGTCCCATGTCACCTAGTTTGGCTTGAGGCATCAACTGTTGCCATCACTGCAGTTATAGCGGTCCAGGGGTGTTGAAAATAACAACATAATACACAAGTAGCCTTTGGACAGTAATTCCTGAGAAACAATTAAAATAAATTGAAAGTTGCCATGGCTACACATGGGGTTTTACACCCCGAGGAAATTATTTGGGTCACTCTTATGTGCAAGACACACTTCAAAAACACATAACAGTTTTCGGTCTCCTGGTTGCACAGTCCATTCATCTTTTCAATATTTTTCCTGGCGAGTTAATTGACTGAAAACAGTTGTGTATGTTTGCGTGTCTTGCACATGGGAAAGCAAAAAAATAATTTCGGCACAGTTGTTAGAACTGTTGCCTCAAATGGAGAAGGTTGCAGGTTCACATTAATGCCTTTCTGTGTGGAGTTTGCACGTTCTCCTTGTGCACATGTGGGTTTTCTCCAGGTACTCGTGTCCCTTCCCACAAACCAAAAATAAGCATGTCGAGTTTACTGGTAACTCTAAATTGACCCTAGGTGTGAGTGAACGCATGAATGACAGCTTGTCTCATTTGTCTCTATGTGTCCCTGTGATGGACTTGTAACCTGTCCAGGGTGTAAACCTGCCTGTACATACACACAGTAAGTATGCAGCGCTATGTGGCCCTCTGGTAGTGTCAACAAAAAATTGCGGTCCCTTCCATCATTTAAGTTGCCCACCCCTGGCATAAGGTGCAGATATGCTGGGTTTCATCAAACCTAGTGCTTTATGAGCAAACATCTTCTCTTTGGTTATGTCTAATGACACTGTTACAAGTGTCTTATAGGTGGTCCAGTGCTGCTGAAACAACAATGTTTAGAATTTATGGATGAAATAACTAAGTTACATAAGTTACAGACAGAAGTATTAAGCCCTTTTATCAAACCATAAATCAGAAAAGGAAGGAAGTGTTTAGCCAAGTGTCATGTTTCTATTATTGCTGACTGAAGCCGATAAACACTCATCATAATTAATGGAAAGACAGTCGATGTGGAAATGAATGCAAATTCCCTCTTTACTGCTGAGAACAAAAGACAGATGTAGAAGGGTTTTTGGAGGGTTTTTAGTCTTCTGTGAAAGAGGCTTTAGAAACAGCTCCACTGCTTTCTGCTCATTGCTTCGAAAAGGATAAAAGACATTCATCTGCCGGCATCGTAAAGGCACATTGCACTCCGATTTACTGTTAATCCCGAGCATCCCAAAATTGTTTAATCATTAAGAGTTATGTGTTAAAGTGACAAGGAATATGAAAGAAGGAAAAGTTTAAGACCTTGGGCTTGTTTTTGTTCAGTATTAATTTCCTTTTTTTTTTTTTTACACTTTTAGAAAAACACAGTTTGGGAAGGAACCAAGCGGTTTTCAGATGAGAGAAAAAAAACAAAACAGTACAATGAACTGCAGAGCTTTTTGACGATCTAATGCATTGGTATTGCACTACGTTCAATTTAATTATGTAAAATTACATTGTATTGCAGTGGGGGATGGATTATACTGCATGGAATAAGTAACTGTTGCTTCATATGAATCTATAATGTACACAATTGTTGGCAGAGCACCAAAACATGTATCGCATCTTACTAATGATCAGGCCCAAAGAAACCATTTTAATCTCTCATCCAAATTACTGTGCCACAGTTTGTTAAAGAGAGACATGACGGCAGGCTTTCCCTGACTGTGCTGATCTAGTGTTCTGTAGTAATCATAAGTCACATGAGAATTCTTCAGTACAGTTCTCAGATGTAGGTACTGTATATGAACCACTATTTGAATGCTCTATCAGATGATTTTACTTATGTGTGTGGGCTTCTCTTATGTGGTTTTACTGAACTTTTAAAGCAAATTAAAATTAAATTTCATATCTGGTAGCAAAACAAAAGTAACTTTAACAGAAAATTAATATTTTCTTATTTAAAGATAATGTTTGTTGTATGCAAATATGTGACCCGTCGCATCGAAACGAGGATTAAGTCTAAAAGTGGTATATGGAGAAATAGGCAAATATACAGTTTTGATTAAAACACTTACAAAAATTGCATTTTGTCAAAATATAACAAATA
>JARVGW010000047.1:19630935-19651038 GCA_031762495.1 Anablepsoides rubrolineatus | reverse complement strand
ATGTTTTGCGGACAACCAGATTTTGACAACAGGTTGTCCGCTGGACAACCTGAAAAAAAACCTTATGTCTACCCCTGATTTAAGGAAATAATAATCCAGCCATTAACCCCTTTTTTTTCCTTTCAGAGTTATGGGGGTCACTTGTCCCCATGTCCAGCAGTCAGAGTGTGAGGGGCGGGGTACACCCTGGACAGGTTGCAAGTCCATCACAGGGCCAAACAGAGACAAACAACCGTTCACTCTCTCACTCACATCTAGGGTATATTTAAGAGTTACCAGTTAGTCCAGCAGTCAGGTTTTTGGTCTGAGGGAGGAAACCGGAGTACCCGAAGAAAATCCACACATGCACAAAGAGAACATGCAAACTCTACCCTACAAGGTCATTGACCAGGGTTTGACCCGGCGACTTTCTTGTTGAAAGGCATCAGCTCTACCAACTAAGCAACCATTAAAATAATAATGCAGATCTTAATTGATTACAAAGGAAAACAAGCAGTATGATCTGTGATAATCACTGTGATAAAGATGATGGGTGCGACTCCCTGACTATCATTTATGTCATTTTTTTTCTTTTTTCCCTAGCAATAAGAGCTTCACAGTTATAACTTAGAATAAAATATCTACCAAAGTTTGCAGTGGGCATTCTGTAAGTTTCTGTCTGTATGAGTTATCATTTTATAATCCTCTTAACTTATTATTGGGATTCTGATCATAAAGACAAGAAGCATTTTACAAAGATGTGACTATAAGTTGATGTAAAACAACTTGTTTTTCTATCCTCCAGTTCACAGTGTAAAAATAGTGACTTTCAGTTTTTCACCTGAGCTGTCTCAGTCTGAGAAGAGGTGTGTAAGATTACGCAGAATTTTAATTCCACCCATCGCTGAAGTCTCTGTATATACAGTAAATAAATAGCATTAAGACGGCAGCATCTTACAGTCTTCTTCCTGCAAGGAAAAAATAAAGCAGATGTGGATTTTACTGATGAGATGTTTGTGTACAAACAGGTATATAGTATATGTTGGTGAATACTAAAGAGGAGCGAGGCACTAAAAGCTAAGTTATGTTATTACCAACATAACTGCAGTAACAACCCAATTTTAAAAAACGTTTGACGTAAGAATTAGTTGATCAACTTTTCTGCTAAATAGAAAAGGGCACAAGCCTCTCCTACGGAACATCTGATTGTTCACGCTCGAGAAGCTGTGAAACACACGAGCAATCAAACGTGGCAGACTTCAAAACGCTGTGTACGACACCCAAAAAGTAATACAGCAGAGTTCATAATACAGAGTTCAAAAAGATTTTTTTTTTCTTGAGCTGAACATGTCTTTGCTTTTAGAGAGTGAGGCAAAAACTGGGAAAGACGAAGGTTCTAACTGCAGCTTTGTTACAGCGACAGCAGCTTGATTTTGACAATTTACTGAATGTTTTTTTTGAGAGAGGAAACTGGAGCTTAAATCAAAGTTTTTTTAAAGTGTGTGTTTCTCTTTTACTTTTAAAAACATATTTTTAAGAAGCAGCTACTCAAGAAACAAAATAAGAATCCGACATAAGATGCATAGTTTCTCATTGATCAGATGAAGTCATGTATTGAGGCTTGGTAATGTGTGTGTGCCAGTGAAGGGAGCTGTTTTTAATCACCAGACATGACCGTTTAAAATCATTGTTACATTTTAAGTTAAGACATGCAACTAAAAACAGAAAAATCTAAAATATATACAAACGATATTTCTGGTATGCAGTGCCAAACAGCATTTAGAGACCAACAAAAACGGGAAGTAGAGCAGGAGGGGGGAAAAAAAAAAAGCTTGGCCTTTTCTCCCAAGCCCAGCTGTCGGACTGATAATGTTGCACATTTGAGAAGAAACCACTGGCTCCCTGTGAAGCCTGGGAGTTCAAATGGAGTGATCACAGAGAGAGACAATGCAGAAAGATGTACATTTCTCTGTGCCTCCTGCAGCCTCGCTGCTCCTCCATGCATCTGTAGCACAACATTGCCCTCTACTGACCACAGCTCTCACTGTGCAAATGTAGAAAACACCTTTAACAACCGTCAGGAGATTTGGGTAATGATTGGAGGAAACTAGCAACTGAGTTTAGAAAACAAGAAACGATCAATACAGGCAACTGTAAAAAAGCACACACTCACACACACAATTCAGTAGCAAATGGCCTCATTTTACCTCAGCATCAAAAATCCAAAGGATTACCTGAAGTTCTCATTAGCTTTACAGTTTTGTACCCACATAAAAGCTATTCTAATTGCATCTAAAACTATCAGAGCATTGGGAGTCTCCTCACACTCTGACCCGAAAAATAAAGTGCACTCCACCCGCGAGGGTAAACCTCATAAACTTTCAAAGCAGCTGGCGCATCACTGCCATGACGTCAGAAGGTCTGCTGAGGAGCAAAGTGATGCGAAGTCAAAAATAAAAAATAAAATAAAAAAAAGGAAAACAGATTTAGCTGGAGCTCTCTCTCTCTCTCTCTCTCTCTCTCTTTAATCATGCTGCATCTTTGCTCTTCGGCTGATATTAAAACCAATCCATCATGGCTCGACTGGGGAGGGAGGGGGGTTAGGGAGGGGGGGCTTGCAATATTCACTGTGTTAATGTAACTTAGGAGAGAATCCTCCCCCCTCACTGACATTATTTGGATATCAAACAGCAATTTGCCACTCATAAACACCAGCATGAATGTGAGTGTGGCAGGCTAAATCCAATAAAACATAGATAAATAAAAAATTAATAAAAAAAACTGTACAGCTCTCGCGGCATGGCAGAGGAGGGCCAGGCCCACTTTATCATCCTTACAGGATATGATGTGGTTTATTTTATTACCCTGGATGGATAATGGGATTTGGATGCTGATTGGGATACCAAGTGGATTTTTATAGAGGCTACGGACATTGTGGTGGATCAAAGTAAAGCCTTTCACTGTGAGAGCGCTGGATCAAAAGAACATGGAGCTGATGGAGGGGAAAAAAAAGAGAGAAAAAGGGATGGTGACAAAACTGGAAATCAGAATGTGGCATAGCTGTGACTCATCTGTGTCTCTGTTAAAAGACTTATGCAACACTCTGCATTTACCAGTCAGCTACAGCTCACAGTTTTAAATCCCTCTCTCTCTCTCAAAAAAAAATTTATAAATAATAAAAACATTGTATGGCAGCACAAACTGTAAGCAGAGGAGGAATCTTCAAATTTGGCAACTATTGAGAAGCTCCGCATAGCTTTCAATCCATTTATAAACCAGCGGGTGAGAGGCCTCCAACCTGGCTTCACAGAGACGTTCTCGTGTTTGATTGAGGGGGAAACACAGACATCCAGCTGCTTCACAGAGTCTGTCTCAAATATAACATCAAAGAGCCAAAGAACATAAGACTACACAGACATGTATTTTGTTGTAGATACTAACAGTCGGCCCTTTTCCAAAAGAAGGAAAAGAGAAACTCTGCTCTCTTGGCAGGTAATGTCAAACTTTATCAGACTTTAAGATAACAAAATCTTGCCATCAGCAGAACAAATTTTGTACAACTAGATGACGTTTTAGTGCCATGGAAAAGGGATATATGATATCAGGAGGGGTATATGTCTGCTTTACGACAGCCGTGTCACAGAAAAATGGGGATATCAACAAATTTTTATGAAATAATAATTAAAAAATCTAATATGAAACAATAATACCATAATACTATGTTAGCTAATATTATAACCAAACAAAACGTATACTCCTATTTGCTTTCCTCAAATCTTGTACATTAAAATAAAAAATGATCTAGTACCATGGTTCCCAAAGATGGGGTCAGGACCCCTCTGTGTGTCATGAAACATTAAGTGAGGGTCCCCAGATGACTTCCAGACATCAGTTTATATGTGAATAAATTACTAATGTAATATTTTCACCATAAATATTGCAGAAAAACAATAATCATAAATGAAAAAGAACATAATTGTTATTAAGTTTATTTATACTGTAATTATGTCCATCAATGCCCTATCACACTGTAACATTTTAGACAACTTATGCCAACTTATTAAATTAGTTTTATGTCTAAATTACTAAAAGGTTATTTATTAGATCAATTTGTTAGCATACAGTCTGTACTTGTCTAAAAGAGGTTTCCAGTTTATTTTTTAAATTCCATCTTCAACGTAGGTGTCTTGAAAATGTCCATAAATTGGTATAAGTTGTCTAAAACTAAAAAATATAATGTGTCAGGGCCTTAAGTAATATCTGAGGTCCCAAGTTTCTGTGACTGTTATTTTGTGGGTCAGAAGCTAAAAGGTTTGATTATCACTGATCTAGATTACATACTTTATAAAGGCTTATGTGGAGTAGGGTTGGGCAATATTAGCTAAGGAAATATCATGATTAATTGTGTCTAAATTGCATTTAGCTGATAATGTGGCAATAAATAGATGACAGTTTGCACATGCATGTAGCCAACATTGTGACCTTGGTTTGGCTTTTCTTGTACTCTGGTTTATGTTTCAGGTGATTAAACAAGTTTGTAAGGTTAGCGTTAGCTGCTCTGTGGTGCCTTCTGCCAGTGGGCTCATACGCGAGCTTTGTAGTGTTAGCATGTTTGGTGGTACAGTACAGACGATGGACGCAGCCAAACTAAATTAAAAATGATAGTTTAAACAGGTGAGCACCTTTAAAAATAACCTGACTTAAACATCTTGGTATTTCATTGCATCCCAAATCTTTGAATTTTACAACACTCCATTTAACATTTTCAATAAGTTATAGAAAATTTCATCATCAAAGCACTTCCTTCAAGAACATCACACAGCTTGACAAAAAAAACTAGTCTCTCTGTTCCATTTGTCTGATGATGATTGCAGTAAAAAAAAAAAAGCGAAGAACGATGAAAAAAAAAATTTAAAAGTAGAAAGACAGCACAGTGTTGAGACTCTTTTAATTGAAAAACACTATAAAAAGGTTTCCAAATCTGCAGCAAATTCTGTTGTTTTGATGTAATGAAACAAACTAAGATTACAGAAAGTTAGCAGAAACTGTCAGCACAGAAGCAAAAATTCAGGGGAGAGGGGTTGTATAAATACAGCTGAATGTATTAAAATGAGTTAATTGCTGTATCTTGGCTGAAATAGCAGTCACCTCCTACAGTATGTGCAGCTGTGAGCAGGACACAGGACACTGTTATCATTCCAGTAATGTTTCAAATTTAATAGAACAAAACTAACCTAACAAGAATAAAGGTAAAATGAACATAAATGTAAAAAAAAAATAACATAAAATAAGAACACAGTGCAAAACTCATAAAGTGCAACCAAGATGTATTAAGTTAGAAATACAATGAGCTGTGCTGCTTTATCCCTTTTGCTGATATGTAATGATCAGAACTTAGATGGACAGAAGAGATGTGATCCAAGGTCTCTCATGACTTGTTTGCATTTTAGGTTTGTGTTGAGGATGACTCTCAGCTATGACCGCAAAAGTAAGTAAGTAAGTAAGTAAGTTTGGCTTACTTATTTTGTGATTTTTCCCTTAAACACTATGATTAAATTTGTGCCCTCATGGTGCCCCCTGTTTGTGAGATAAATGTGGACAGTTTAGAAAATTACACAAGCACTGCACTGTAGTTATACAGAATTTTAATGTTTTTTGTTCATATGAATGTTTACCTATTTAAAAAGAGAAAACACTGCAGCACATGCTTTGTATTTAGAGAAATTCTATTTGTTACTTCAGTTAAAGTCTGTACCAACACGTAGTGAGGAAAAACTGCACTTCAAGTTTAAAACATTGATGTCCTTGAACGCAACTCTTAATGACAATCACTTTAGAGTTGTGCTACTTTGTTTTGTTTTGTTTAGATTGATAACACTCAAGAGCAAAGCAGAACACAGTCCAATCATAAGTGCTAATCTAAAGATGACTGATTTGTAAAGCATTTAAGTAGGATTTAATTAAATAATGGCTGTGCCAAATTACCATAATTAGTGTTTGAATAAGGATTGATTTTGTTAAATAATCATCGACTCACTGCTTATGAAACCAGCATGAGAAGGGTGTATAATAGAGCCTCACAGCTTAACAATCAGAGCAGTTGCGGTTGTTTACATTTATTGAAGTGGAAAGTGTTTTACCTCGCTGAAGGAAATCTTGCTGTTTGTCACCTTTTGGGGTGAACTCTTCCATGTTTTCCCAAAGAAGTGCTGGTGCTTCCTATCAAATAGAGTCACTCGCAGCTCGTAGGTCACATCCACAGCTGAGATTTCCTGGGAGTAAAAAAAAAAAGTAAGACAGAGATCTGTAGTTGCTTCTAACCCATAAATAGCAATTTAGAGTTTTAAAAGGTGACAATTTTCCAGTTTAGCAAGAACATAATAATAGTAGTAGTAGTTTGGGAATGCACCTCACCTAGAGTTTTAGAAACAATTTCTAAACTCTTGAAAAAATATAAGTCTTTTATTATTATAAGAGCCGGAGGCAGTATTTGAGTAATTGTCTTTAGATGAACTTACAGGGGGAAATATGATTTAATGAACAGGTAAAAAAACGCACTATTTCCATATCGAAATCCTTAATATTACAAACTGTTAACTGTGTTTTTGTTTCTTTAAACACATACGCCTTTTTAAAAACATGAACAGAACTGTGTCTACAGGTGAGTGTTAACAACAGGGAGTCACCTGCGGGAGGTGAGGAGCAGTGAGGCGGTTGAAGATGAGCTGGAAGCCGAGGGACGAGGTGAGGTGGTTTTCCACAGCTAGTCGGACTGACTGACAGGACGGGGGAACCAGGCGGTTTCTCTTAAACACGTCCTCCCAGTCGTCTCCCGAGCCGGACCCGTCTTCCGTGTTTACCATATCTTGTAGTTAAGACAAATTTAAGCGATACTTTAAATGAGACCAAAGGAGGGTTTTATGTTAATTTGAATTTTTTGGCTGTCCGCTTCAGATTTTCAAACACGCGGCCGCCATTTTGAATTTGAGTCGTACGATTTCGTTCGGAGGGGCGGGCAAAGAAACTAACGTTTTATTTGGAAACATTAAAAAGTAAAATATACGTATGACTAAATCCACTTAGCTTCAAATACAAAATGGTTTTTTAAAAATTATTATATTTAAGAAATAACGTCTTAATAATATTTTGCAAATGCTGTCCCAAATGTTCTGTCCCCCGTCACTTGGTATGTCCCATCGGGCTGCATCGGTTGCTATAGTAATAGTCATTTCTTTTGTACACGTTGCTGGGCCTGTTTTGTTTCTCATTTAAACGAGTAGCAGAACAAAATGATTTAAAACTTACATAAACCTAAAATAAACATATACTACACCTTTTTTGTATTTACAAAAAAGTTAACAAAATGGGTATTTTAGTTGCTTTATTTTGATATTGGTAGAGTTGTCAGAAAGGTGTCTCAGTTTTTCTTATTCTTTATAATTGTTGCAAAATCATTTTACGACAAAGATGCTAACAAAAATGTTGAAAATAGCTTCCTAATTTACCAAATACTACACAAGTCATCTTAGCAGGAGGGCTGTGAGAGTTTCTAGCATTTTTGTAGGGTTAAAATAATTTTTATATTTACAAGGTGTACAATATTCTGAATGTTTCTGTATATTTTTCTTGACAATTCATTACTTTTTTCCCAAAAATAAAAAAAAATCTGTCAGAATTTTAACACAATCACCACAAGGAAAAAACAAATCTAAAACCTGTCCAGCAGAGGGCACCAAATAGACCCTCTGAATATATGACGATCAAGAAGAAGAAAGAAAAGAGGAAGCGGTATGTACAAACAAATGAGATGTTCGGACTTTTTGTGAAAAACAAACCAGTCAAACCCGTTAAAATAAGAGGCTTTAGTGGAAACAAAAAATATGGAGTTGCAGCAAATGATCTAAAGGAGTTGGTGAAAAAGGGCTGTAAGTTGTTACAGGTGAGCTGCGTGCTTTAAACGCTTTAGTGATCGTTTCGCTTTCCTCTCTCACAGTCACACTTTAGTCAAAAGTAATCCTGTTTTACTTTACTAAAACACATAAATGTGACTGTTGGTGTTAAATTTAAACTAGCATAAGAGTGTCTTTTCTAAGTAATAGCTCAGTTACAAAACAAGATATACAGAATAAACACAATGGGTTTATAAAATAAAAAGTAGATCTTCAATTTGGATGTTGCGTTTACTGACAATAGGAAAAAAAGAATGAACATTTTCTGCGTGCAATTTAGCGTAATCTAAATAACATGTAGCAATGTGTAATAATAATGTTATGTGTTTTATGTCACTCTTCTAGCTGCCTGTCTCTGGTGCTCGTGTTTGTTTATATCAAGATGGGACTATAGTGACTGAGGACTTCTTCCCCACCCTGCCGGATAACAGCGAACTGGTTCTACTGTCCAAAGATCAGACATGGACTGGAGGTACATAAAAACCTGTGCTGCTTTCTGTACCTGTTGTTGCAGCACCCTCACCACCTCTGTGCTTATTTACTCCAGTTGTTTGTGACATTGGTCAGTTGCTGAACACAGACCGGCATGCTGACGCCCTCATTGAAGCAGCAAAGGGACTTCTAGCAGATGAGCAATCTTCTAAGAGGCGTAAAATTCTGACGGACCTGCTACAGAACCTGGAGGACAGGTCTGAACTGGAGAGCAGAGAGGATGATAAAGACTGGTTCACTGGTACGGTACAGAAACTGGATTAGTTATTTTTGTCCAGGAGATGTTTTGGTAACAAACAGATGATGATGGCTGCAGGCAGCAATAAACCTTTTTTCTGTACAGAGCTTGTTGCTGAAAATCATACCTGTCATTTCCAAACATTCCACTAAAGATATAAGAAACTTAAACTTGTCATTGGAAGTTTTTTTTTTTTTTTAAACCGGTTTTACACCAACCGGTGTTTCTTTTCTACAAGAGAACTTGCCCGAACATGGCCACAAACAATATGATACGCCAAAAGTGTAAGCCAGAGGTCACAATATATGCACAACTATGACAACACAGCTGTTGTCATAGTTTGTGACTTCACTGTAGCTTGGTAAATAGAAAAAATATTTATTCATAAACTAATTTGGCTCATTGTTTACATCCTGTAATATCAGAAAAAGCTTGATCACTGACATCACTTAATAACTGACTGTTATTAAATTAGTACAGGGTCACATAATATGACGGCTATATATATATTGTGACTTCACTCTAGCTAAGGAAATAGTAAAAATATTTATTCATAAACTGATTCTACTTATTTACTACCCTAATGTCATAAAAATAACTTCTGATCACTGGCATGTTGACTATTATTACCGGAACTACTACCTATCATATTATGTAAACCTGTACTAATTTAATAACAGTCACCATGTCAGTGATCAAAAGTTATTTTTCTGACACTAGAGGATGTAAACAATTAATACAAATGTTTTTGAATAAATATTTTTACTATTTCCTTAGCTACAGTGAAGTCACAATATATGCCGTCAGGTTTTTTCTTTTTTTTTTCGTAAGTCTTCAGCCTCTGGCTATACTTTTGGCGTATTATATTCTTCTTTGTGGCCATGTTCAGCTAAGTTCTGTTGTAAAAAGCAACAGCGCCCCCTCAGGTCACAATATATGGTCTAACACCTGGTTTTATTCCAGGTATTGATGCTCGATTCAAATCTAAGTCTGCCTACATGAAGTTCAACTGTGAAAGCAGGATTCGAGGCTACATGAAGGAGGTAAAATTCTGAGACCAAACACCTTGTTTTCTTTATCAAATCCTCACTCAGACACTAAATGTTCTTCAGTTTTGTGTGTCTGTGTTTGTTTTCAGGTGGACGACGCAACCAAAACTATCCAGAAAGCAAAAGTCAAAGCGGAGTTTTTAAAAGCATCAAAGGGCCTGTTGGAGATGCTGAAAAACGCCAAGTACAACGGCAGCTACTTTGACAGGACTGAAAAGGAGCCAGACCGTCTCTGCACCCGGGAAGGGTGGTTTACCTGCCAGGTACGACACACATTCATCACCATCACAGAACTGTACTTACTGCATTTTTTCCTCACGGCAACATAAAATTTAAGCAGAGTTGTGCAGTCGGCTCTAAATCGTGACGCGTTCAAGGCCGTTTTAGCGATGGATCTGCTTTTGATCGTCTTCATCCCTCTTTCTCTCCCCCCCCCCTCGGCCTCTTCAGGGATCATTTGACAAGAAAATGTGCCAGTCGCTCCACTCCATCAACCCCTACAGCAGCCGGGAGACCAGGATCATCTTCAGCACTTGGAATCTAGATCACAGGTGAAAACAGCTGTATGAAACATTTTCAGGATATTTACACCTGATGGGACTTTTAATTGTTCACTTTGTTTCCTGCAGGATTGAAAAGAAGAGAACAGTTATACCCGCTCTGCTGGAGGCCCTGCAGAATCGCAGGAGCACCGATGTCAACATCAACTACTTCTACCAGATGCTGTTCACCAGGGCAAACCTAAAACTGGTTCACATTGTCTGCCACAAGAAGGGAGCTCACAATCTGACGTGCGACACCGAGAAGATCTTTACGACTGCACGTGACGCAGGCAAAGCAAAAGAAAAAGCCAGAGGGAAGAAAAGGCGCTTGATTTAATTATTGTTCACCTCATTTTATGAAGTTTTTTTTGTATGAGCTGTCAATTTAACCTAACTTGCCATGTGCTTCAAGCTTTTTTTTTTAAGCAAACAAAATCAGTGCACTTAGACAACTTTTTTAATCATGAAAAACATTTATTTTTTTAATATATATATTTTGGCAGAAATGTCAAATATAAAGACGGATTATAAAGGCTGCTTGACAAATGAGACATTCAGTCAGTCAAAGATGCATTACTGTTAAATATTTCACATAAATAAAAAGCCAGTACAATATATACAAGATTTTACTGAATTGTCGGAACAACCAGCTACATTTAAAAGTACGACAAGTTGGAATAAATCTAGTGCAATCACTGTTAGCCTGGTATGGTTTTCAAATCAAGTTTGTTCATCGCTAATTACTTTCAAACCAGGTTTTTATCTCAGGAAAAAATGTGTACTCCTGATAGTAATTTACAAGCTGATGCTCTTATAAAAGATTATTAGCTGCACTGGTGTGTGTGTGTATAAACAGATGTATTTGTTCAAAAGCTGCCAGTTTGAGGGTGATTTGTAGACACTTGGTGAATAATGTTTATGACATCTTAATAAGTTGTAATAAAAGTTCTGTTCTCCTCACATTCATGTGATCTGCAGACTGTCATTCTAAACATACTTTTACCGATTTGTAACCTTTGTATTTTATTAGCCATTATGATTGAAGCAAAGCACTTTTAAAGATTATAAGTTGGCATCTCAAACAGTGGTCTGCATCTTTAACCTTTATTAACCAGGCACGTCCCACTGAGATCACATCTCTTTCAAGGATAGTCTGAGCCTGAAGGCAGCCTGAACATGCATGTTTATACAATGATACAATACCCAACATAGGGCCCTAAATATTAATATCACAATATAATGAGATAAAACCCCAAATAAATAGCTAGCGAACTGAATACAAAAACCTTTGACAGCTTTAAGAGCAGCACGGTGGAACAGTGGTTCAAGCTACTGATGCATCTTTAAAAACAGCCACCTCTTCCTGGTGGACTCCAAGGTGTTCCCAGGACAGCAGAGAGACGTTCTCTCTAACACGTCCTGGGTTTTCTTCAGGGTCATCCTCCTTTGGTGGGAATCCTTTCCAGATGCCAGAACCACCTCAGCTGGCTCCTCTCAGAGTCTCTCCCGGGTAACTGAAACTAGCCAGTGGTGTAATACAACTTGTCAAATATACCGTATGTGCCCCAGCCTTAAAAACCCTGGTGTGGTTTGATGTGTCTGCATAAAGTGCGGTGATAAATCCTCCAGGCACGACAAGTTTACATTCAGCCAGGAGAGACGCTAAATTAAATTAAGCCAAAGAGTTTAATAAGCACTTCTGTGAGTCTTAGGCTACGGTCACACTGCAGGTCTTAATGCTCAATTTGGATTTTTTATTTTTTTTTGCAAAAATCTGTTATTTTCTTTTGTGGACATTCATATTATACTTAAAATGCAACTTGAGTCAGACTCCAGTAAGAACCCCTGATGGCATTGATGTGACCCACAGGCACAGAAAATGACGTCACATTCATTTTTGACATTTACAGAATTAGCTAAACATGGATCCTACATGCGAGCATGTCGATTCTTAAATTGTGCAATCAGAGCAGATTAAGTAATAATCTGACATGATTGTTTAGTTCACAATTAGGGCTGCCACAAACGATCCGCTCACCTCCACCTCACAGATGTTAAAGTCAGGTGAAATGAGGCAGGAGCGTTCAGACTGCAGTCGCTTTGAAAATCCTTTGTATCACATTCAGTACCACATACTGAAAAGGCCTGTTAAAAATCTGATTTGTCACGTTCAGACTGTCAGGAAAAGAAAAATCTGCAGATTTGTGTTGAACGTGCCTGCAGTGTGAGAGCAGCCTTAGAGGGGGACGGATTCTTGTTGGATTTTAGAAAGAAAAGCAAGGACAGAAAATAATTGCACACGTCCAAATTCAACAACAAGCAGCTGCTTTCAAACCATTTCTTTGATGATCTCTTTCATGTGATGAGGATGAGAACATAATAGAAGAAGAGCACCTACATGCTGGATGTGATGGATAGTTTCTTTTGGTAAGTTTTTGTTGTTGTTGTTGTTGTTGTTGTTGTTGTTGGATTGAATCTTTTGTCTTCCTGTTTCAACATGAAGTTGTCTAAGTGCTTTCGTCATCTCGCTGTATGACGCTGAAGCCCACCTCTTCTTCATTGCTGTCCTCCCGTGCGTAGTAATGTCGCCGTCTGTCCTTCCTTTGATCGCCAGAAGGAGCAGCTGATGATCTTTGAGGTAAGTCCTGTGAGACAAGAAGAAGTCATTCAACTCCCTCATCCTCATCATCATCATCATCATCGTTGTCATCATGAAGGCTGAGATAAATAAATATATTCCTTTAAATTACAGTTAAATTTACTCATTTTGTTTTCGTTTTATTGAGCCGTTGAGGGAAAAGTGGAAAAAAAAAACCCAGATTTAGTCAGACCACTATTGTTTATACA
Source organism: Anablepsoides rubrolineatus (assembly GCA_031762495.1). Classification (NCBI taxonomy): domain Eukaryota; kingdom Metazoa; phylum Chordata; class Actinopteri; order Cyprinodontiformes; family Rivulidae; genus Anablepsoides; species Anablepsoides rubrolineatus. The sequence continues at coordinate 19,637,942 of JARVGW010000047.1, read as the reverse complement.
ACTAAAACTTTGTTTATGTTGTTGCTACATGCTGACAGTTCATGGTATCAGTTAAACGGCACACCATCACCCTGATAACACAAACAAACACATCTCACCTGTACAATATCCATGTTTCCAAAGAACTGCTCCACAGGAAGGATCTGGTTACTGTCATCGTCCGGGAACAGGTTTTTACAGTTCTCTCCACAATCCATGATCTCAGCTTCTTGCTTGTCCCAGGTGTCGTTTGCCGCGCAGCTGTTGAAATCCTCCTCCGTCCTGCGCTCGTTCTCTTTGCCATCCTGTCCTTCAGGCTCCGGTGAAGCCGAACATTTCCTCCTGCCGGCCCCATGGTGACATTCGCAGGCAATACGAGACAATCTCTCCGCGGGATCAGCCGTTTTACCGGACCTCGCTGGTGAACTGCCATCTGCCTTCGAGTGCGCACTCTGACCTTTTGAGCATTTCCTTCCTGAAGTGGAAATCTGTGATAGATGGTGAGAACAGAGCGATGCAGCGGGGTAACCACAATTAGCAGCGAGTCACAGCTGCCTGGTTAAAAGGGCCTGTGACATGCTTATACTTCAAATACAAAAAGTCAAAGAAAACATAGTTATATTTAAGAAAATTAGCATAATACACATGATTTTACCCATTTTGTCTCATAACTGGCATATTTCTCTTGAATTTGGCTCAGCAGAGAAACAAGAAGTGACATCAAAAGGGGACTTTTTAAGAAAAGAAACTCTCTACTCTTTGTTTATTGAAACAATCTTATTTAAACTCTTCTTCAACTCTGATAGTGACTGAAAATAATCTAAAGAAACATCAGATTCTTCTCTAATTACTGTAGCATCGCTCCATTTACATGCAGATATTCGCCTTTGACATAACTTCCCGATTCTTCACATGCAAATATTTCAACTGTTCATCTCAACGGCGAGAAATGTGTTTTGCAATATGATATCTCTCCAAAAATACATTCACATTTATTACAAAACATTGATGTCACAGGCACTTTAAGCAAGAATGAACTTTTCACAAAAATACATTCTTTGAAAGGGAACCCTGACTAGTTGTAACAGACATTATTTCATAAAGCTGTTAGCTTTCACGTTAGCGCCCAAGCTAATACATTTACAGTCTTTACATTTTTTACAGTGGAAGTAAATCTCTGTTTCCACCTGTTGTCTCGTGCACACATGAAACACAAACCTTTTTAGTCATCCTGGTCTCGGAGCTCCTCTTCCTCTTTCTGGATTTCAAGTTACCAACTTGCCCGGGCATCTGAAACAGCAACATACAAAAACATGGCTGTTTAATCCCTTATGGCAATATTTTATTACAGCGATTAGTATGTGAAAAAAGGTTGTTTCAGTCAGCTGTCATAATAGCAGCAGTTCTCAGGGCTCTACAAAGCAGCTATTTAGCTAAATCTCCTCACAGAGGCTCTCTGCCCCGAGCAGGACCAGATTAACTTCCATTTATCGAGCTATTTTTTTACCCCCTCACATGAACCAGCTTTCAAATCACGCTTTAGGAATATGTGGCTTTTTTTTTTTTTTTGCAGTGCAAGGATGTCACTAAGAAATGTCAACGCCAGCAACCAAATCAACCTCTGATGTAAAAACAAAGCAAACTGTACAACTGTGTAGCTGCTGTGTAAAAGCTACCGGTAAGGATTTTAAAACAGCCTGATTTTTCATGTTGTTATTGTTCCAGAAGTGCCTAATACCTCTGAAAAACTAATAAAACAAAAAGTAGCGTTGTCATTTTGCCACTGTGATCCATCTAAAATGTGTTGTTGTTGTTGTTGGCACTACACTAATGCAGGTAGATGCTTGTGATTTTATCTAAATGACAAATGATAATGAAATGTAGAACCTAAAAAACAAAGCTAGCTGTTTCTTACACATTTGCTTCCCCAAACCAACAATCTACAGGACCCGTACTACGTTTTGTTGTAGGAAAAAGTAAGACTCAATATAAGATCTGGATAGGCTCTCTAAAATGTCTTCAGTAGGTGTCATAGAGTGGTCCTTTTAACTGCACATCTGTTTACACTTTGATGTCAAGTCATGCTGGTCTAAATGATTCAGCCTTCCAGTTACACCTCTTGTGGTGTTATGATGATTTACTAATAAAACATCGACAAACCAAGGTCAGACAGATGATACTGTTTCTCATCCCTGGGATGTTGTGGACATTTTACTTATTTATTTTTGGATATATTTATATTTATTTATTTATTTATTTATTTATTTATTTATTTATTAAAAAGTCATGTATTCAAAAAAAAAATATGATAGGAACTATCCTCTCAGATAATTCCACATCCTTAATAATGATTTCCAGCCTGAAATTATTTAGCTGCAAAGGTGAAAAAATGATAATCAGGACTCAGTGCATCAAATGGATTGACAGCTCTACTAAAATATATATATTAAACATTTGCAAAATATGAACTGGGCAAATGATAATTTAATAAATGGAACATGGTTAGAAACTATGCAAATAACGTAAAATGTGCACAAGCAGAGGAAGCAATAATTAACAAAATATTCCATTGTTTAGGCAGCTTAATGTTGTTTTTCAGTATATTGGTCTGGGCACTTCAGCTTGATTTAACTTTCAAAGCACAGTTTGTTCAAATTAACTGGATTTGACTTTCTTAAAATAAAAAATAATAATAAAAAAAGCCTCTTGACTAACTTGTGGTATAAAATTTAACAAAATAAAAGCACGGGGTGCTGTTCACTCATGTCAAATTTTCTATGTGAGAGAAAGATATTACTCTTTGTCCTGAGGAACTGATCCACTAACCTCATCTCAGCCAAAATTTTCCGGCAGATTTTGCCAATTTAGACTCATATTACAAACAGACGACTCAAGTCTAGAGCAAAATCTGAATACATTATGAGAAATTACGCGGCTAACTTAGCTTTCGGCTACCCTCGAGCTCTGTATACCATTATAATGACCAGATCGTTGAGTGTTTCATAGTAGGTTAAGCTCATATCGGTATTTAAAATATATCCGTATTTATAGGCGATAGCTATTAGCCTGAATATAATAGTTTATTTACTCAACACACGGAGTCTTGTCGCTTCAGCTAGCCGAGCACTTACCTTGCGCATCGTTTTTGCCGCCCCGGCGTTATTCGACTGTTTAGCTTCTCGTAAAATGGACGGGCTTCGGCTAGTTACGGACAAAAATGTCCAACCCGTGACGACGGCGGTGTCTCTTCGCTGCTTGTCAACCGCTGACTCCTAGGTGTATGAATTTCCTGCTGCGAGGTTCAATCAGCGGTCATGACGTTCCTGTGCTGTTTTTGCCTTTTTTTTTTTTTTTTACCTACCTGGAAGCTGACAGTACGTGGACGACGTAAATACGGGGTTCAGCGTTTTTTTTACGTTCTATAAGTCAGTGACCAACTACGTAAAAAGAGCAACTGCATCTGCGAATACCAAACCAAAAGTTGCCAAAATTCGACTGTGTGAAACTTGTATTTTAACTTTAAAAACACAAATTTTAAGACGATTTTTAAACTTTCCTCAGAATCACAAGTGTCATCGTGTTCGAACTAATAGCTTGGAGTTTCCGCGTTTAGGCCTACCTACTCAAAATTTAGAACTTGCATTAAAAGTAGTATAAAGTTTTGTTTAAGTGTAAATTACACTACTGTCGAAGCAGGTTTAATTCCTGAATAAAATAATTCACCTTTGTGGACAAAAGTGTGAGACGGTGACAGGTTGCATTATATCGGAAGTTGAAGAGTCATTTAAGGACGCAGACAGAACGTAGCTACAGCGCGCAAACAAGATGTAACTCTTCCAGATGCCCACAGGATGGCGCCAGAGTTCAGTCTCAGGTTTTTAGTTGCAGTAGGTTTGTCATAAAACCAACTGTTACGAGAAATATGAATATTCATTTCAGTATCAGTTTTGAAAAAAGTGATTTGCTTATTATTTACCTGTTCGAGGTAAATAATAGACCAGAAAATGTTATGACTTCAGAGGAGTAAATTATATTTAAAAAGTGTGCTTGACACAAAATACAACCACATTACAAATAACTAAAAGAATGTTACAACTATATAACAGAAATAAAACCATAATTTAACAACAAAAAACTAAATTTAACAAAACAAGCAAATACTTTTACATTTAAAAAGAAAACACAACATAAGAAAAGTACAGCAAATTAACCTTACTTAAGTGGAAACACTTAAAACACACAATGTTGAAAAAATAAAAAAGTAACCTAAAGTAACAGACTTCACAGACACTATTTCAAACCTTAACCCTAGCCCATTCAGGAACTCAATAGGCCCTAGACTTAATGAAGTGTCTTTCAGATATCCATGCCTTTTAACCATTGTGAACCATTGAAAGGTTTAGATTCTAATCTCACATTACAGTCAGGAGGCCATCTGATTAGACTTAAATTCATTCTATAGCATTTACAAGACCTCCAAACACACAGCCAGAGGGAGCAGGAGAGGTGCACCAGATCAATAATCTCAACATTGAAATAAACTGTTAAACAGTTGTTTATATTTGGCACTTTTTTAAGGAACAAAAGCGTGGCCAATTGATTGTTTAAAAACCTGTTATTGGTTTCTTTAATGTCTCTATTACATGACTATAGAGTAAGTTTTACCGAAACAATGTGCGTATTGACGCAAATGAATATCATCAGATGACACCTGATGAGGTTTTTTTTTTTTTTTTTTTTTTGGAGACGTGAGCGCGCACTGGTCCTGGATCAGTGTGAATCACCAGGAGGAGGGGATCTGTGGATATGTGAGGCGGTGTTATCTTGCAGCAGGTCTCAAGTCTGTGCAGACTGAAGACAAAAAAAGAAGAGGGGGAGAGGTCCCGAGGACAGGGTGGCTGGGACTGTGGGTCCCTTTTTTTCTCTCGAAGAAGAAGAAAAGCAGGTGTGTGCCAACAACAATGAGCGCCGTCATGGGTTAAAGTGGCCCCCGGGAGCGAGGAGGGGACAGCGGCGCGGCTTCGGGTTCTGAAACACTATGAAGGGTCCGGCATCCGAGGGTCCCCGGGCGCCACGGTGACAGCCATGGATCACTTTTTCCGGAGAAAGCGAGGGGGTCTGCTGAAGTCCCTGCTGAGCCTGTGTCTGGTCTTCGCGTCTTTCCTGATGATCCAGAAGCTGAAGCTATCAGAGAAGTACATGAGCAGGTGCGGCTCGGAGTGCTTCTCAAAGGACAGGCTCGTCCAGACCAACTTCTGGAGCGCAGAGACCCCGGGTCTGGGCGACGACCAGGACCACCAGCAGAAGCAGCAGGTGAGGGAGGCTCCGAGATCCTGGGACGCACAGGTTCTCAACTGCAGCGAGGACGCGTCGGTGAAGAGCCAGGACTGGTTCCGGCGTCTGGACCCGCGGTTCCACCAGTTCGTCCTGCACAGACACTGCAGGTACTTCCCCATGCTCATCAACCACCCGGAGAAGTGCGCGGACGGGGACGTGCACCTCCTCGTGGTCATCAAGTCCGTCATCGAGCAGCACGACCGGCGCGAGGCCGTGCGTAAAACCTGGGGCAAAGAGCTCACCGCGGACGGGAAGAAGATCCGGACCCTGTTCCTGCTCGGAACCCCGACGACGGACCCAAAGAACCTCCAGAAGCTGATCGAGTACGAGGACGCGATCTACGGGGACATCCTGCAGTGGGACTTCATGGACACGTTTTTCAACCTGACCCTGAAGGAGGTCAACTTCCTCAAGTGGTTCCAGATCTACTGCCCCGGGGTGCGGTTCATATTCAAGGGGGATGACGACGTGTTCGTGAACACGCGCAACCTGCTGGAGCTCATCCGCTTCAGGGTGGAGGAGCGCAGAGAGGCCGACCTGTTCGTGGGGGACACCATCTCCAAGGCCATCCCCATCCGCAACCGGCAGAGCAAGTACTACATCCCCAAGGAGCTGTACGACCAGCCGTACCCGGCCTACGTCGGGGGCGGGGGGTTCCTCATGTCCTCCCAGCTGGCCAGGAGGCTCCACGCGGCCTCGGAGGACGTGGAGCTGTACCCCATAGACGACGTGTTCCTGGGGATGTGCCTGAAGAAGCTCGGCGTGGCTCCGGAGATGCACGCGGGCTTCAGGACATTCGGCATCACGCGGCACAAGGTGAGCCGCATGAACAAGGAGCCGTGCTTCTACAGGGACCTCATCGTGGTGCACAAGCTGAGCGCGCACGAGCTGCTCCAGATGTGGAGCGTGGTGAACAACGAGGACCTGGTTTGCGCGCAAAGAGCGTCTATATGAAGGAGACGTTTTGTCCCCCAAAAAACAGCTGAACTCACAAACTGAGCACAATGAAAACAAAACAAACAAAAAAAGAAACATTTGATCCAAATTTGCTGCATTTTCTGTTGTTTTAAGCAGCACTTGAGCTTTCTGTTGCCCACCTGGGTGAACCAGTTTGGATCCCAATTAGACTCTCTTTTCTGTTTTTAGTTTCTTTGATTTGCCCCTTTTCCCCCCAAAACCACTAAAGTTCCACATTGTAAAATCAAACATTCTTTTTGTGCCATTTCAAATTGTATTGTCTGAAAACCACCAATTTAGTGAATAAAACTTTTACACAGTTTTTATCATTCAGGTCCTCCCTTCTGCATCATTCTCCAATTTTAGAACTTGAACCAAACTGCATTCAGATCATTCACTACAAAGTATTCTGACACTGTAAGATAATGTATTTGTTTAACAAATGTTTGCATGTATGAACTGACATGGGCCGGCCCCAAACCAAAGAAACTAAATCTGTAATGCTTGTGTACAGTGTAAATAAAACCTCTCAGTCAGCTTTATAAACAAGCAATAACTGGTGTTAATTTATACCCAGAGGTTTATAGTAACTAATTTACTTAGTGTTAAGTCATTTTTTGAGGATTTGTAATTTTACAAACTGTTTTTTTAATCGTAACTTTTACTTTTACTTAGTTACTTTTAAAACCTAAAAATGATACTTTTACTTCTTTACTTTAAAGTTTAACACTTAG
>JARVGW010000047.1:19615467-19628339 GCA_031762495.1 Anablepsoides rubrolineatus | reverse complement strand
GAGCGTGGAAAAGTACTTTTACTTTCCCAATTTTTGTGAACAGTTTTATGACTTTTACTTAAGTAGTTTTCTCATCAGTCACATTTATTTGTACCAAAGACATTTACTGTTAAGGTATTTTTACTTTTACTTAAGTTGTTTTTTTCAAGTACTTTATAGACCTCTGTTAATACCTAATGTTTGGACAAAACTCTATTGGACTCTACCCGTGCAACATCAGCAAAAAAAAAAAAAAAAAAGAGTTTCAGGCTGAAATACGGACATTTGATCATCCGGGTTTTTCATCTGAATACAATTTTATTCAACAAATACAAAATACATTTGCAAAGAAGAAAAAAGCCAAGTGCCAAAGTTAATGTTCAGAAAATACTGACTACAGTGCACAAAAAGCACCATTAAACATCCAGCGTTGCCATGTTCTGAGTACAGAAGATCACCATAAAGCTAGAAATCATATACTAACAATTACATTTGACTTTGCGTCAGCGTTTATTTGATACAGCTGTATTATATCCTGAGGAGCAGCTAAAAGAAGTGCAAAAGTTACAATTCGTAAAAAAACTTTTCAGATTTTTACGATTAGATCAGCACATTCATTCCGTCACTTCCTGGTTGGATGTTTGAATAAAATAATAGATAATTATGATAAAATAGTTGTTTTTTTGTCTTTTAAACGATCTTTTCCTCTGAAAGATCTTTTTTTTTTTCTCCTTAGTTTTACTCAAGATTGTCGGCGGGCAGGAAAATAAATACTGTAGTTAAAATTCAGCAGTTTAACAACTTTCTTTTTGGCCAAGTGCTTCTTCATCCCCCTGCACGCAGCTCTAGACACGCAGTAAAAAGGGGAAACGTGAGGAGAAAGGGGGACAATAAAGCGTCACCAGACTGTTAACGGCTTTGGACTGAAGAGTTGTCTCCGGTCACCATGGAGTGAAGGTCGCTCGTAACTGAACCTCCACCTCATCCTGTCTCTCATTGGTGACGCTACACAGAGAGAGCAGAGGTTTTTAACGCAACTCTTATTGTTTTCTAACAAAAAAAAACGGTGACTGGTTTCATGTTTCTTGATATGATTATCAGTGGGAAGCTTTTCTACAGTTCCATCTCATGAACACTCAACAGATGGGAAATTGTCTTTTATGAGGATTCTTTTATGAACAAAAATATACTGATAGCAAAATTAGATGTGTGTATTACTTTAAAGAAAATAAGAGTCACTAATTATCTTGTGAAAACAAATAGCCTTGATGATGTCAGGGTCATGCAGTTGAGTGTTGTTTCAGCTTGAAGACGGGGAACTTCCAACAGAGAGCCTGCACTTTGGAAGGAAGATGTGGGTATTGACAAAACAAACAGGTTGAACTGTAAAGATGCAGCAATAAGCTTTTAGGAGTTTTGACAATACCAGCAAATTATCGTTGAGGCTTTACTTTTCAATCAGTTATATGTAATATAATCAGAATATCTTTCTATTCTATGTGAGTTCCACTTAACAGAAATACAAACCAAAATCCAGACATTAAAAACTATCAATCCTCTCTTTACAGAGGCTTCAAATGGCAGTGAGCATTAGGATCCTGAAGAGACTTTGTAAGGAGATCTCATTAAACTGAAGACTGTGCTCAAGTTTACAGGTCCAACAGGTGTGTGACACTAGAGGCTGATGTATGACCAGTCTGACTCACTTCTTGTGTTTAAACAAGTCAAGTTTCTGTCATCGTCTACAGAGTCTCAGTACTGGAATCAATTTTATGATCTGATAAAACCAGAGCACGTCCCTGTTTTCAATTTAACATGTGGGCTTTGTGTGAGGATGTTAACTCCCTCCCTTTGGGTGTTGGAGGTTGTGTCGAAGCAGCTTCAGCGCTTCCCTGGTGTATACTTCCTCGCCAAGGGCGTGAGAGCCGGGATCCGACTGCCTCTGTCCGTGGGCCTGGCTCTGGGTCTGGCTCCGACCGACCACGTCTGCTTCGGCTTTGTTTCAGCCACAGCCCTGCCTGGACACAGACACGCACGTGAACAACAGCCCGTCGTTGCTTACTGCTTAACAAAGGGGAATGTTGTGGGACGTCAGCGGCTCGTGATGATGCGGCTACAAATCAGGGATGTTTCCGCACATTGATTACATCTTTTGATGTTTATGTTGCCATCACATGAGTTCATTTACTCAACAAGACATAGGAGGAAATAAAAAAATGAGTGGAGATTCCCAATCTTTGTAGTACCAACAGCGTAATAAAAAGTTTTTTTAAAGTTTTCAATATTTGTTCCATTTGGGCTATTTTTATTTTGAATGGTTGAAATTTTATTAACGGTTTAGAAACTTTCAATGTGGGAAAATACTGTAACAATTTAAAAAAAAATGTGACTTAAGTTTAAGCTTCTTTATTTGGGCTAAGTAGAGCAACATTAGTCACTGAAGAGAAATGGTGCAACATATCAGATCTGGCTAATTTCTGGTTTTAATCTCTAATAAAATAAAAATAAAAAAACTGGAAAAACCTGAGATTTCTCTCACCCCACAAAATCATTGTGTCCATTTTATTTTAGATGTAAAATTAAAATGATGACATTGTGACTCTCCAAAGAGGTTGGGGCTCCACTTCTGTAAAACCAAATGGGAGTCTCAGAAATCTAACTAAATGATTACTAATGACTTATTTTCATCAATATTGTAACAAAACATAAAAATGCTAAAAACACTGAGAACCACAGTAGCTGAAACCATTTATTTGAAAAGAAAAAACTGAACGAAATGGAAAATATGACCCAAACAGAATATAAAGATATTAACACAGCACTCCTGGAGACTCTTAAATACAAAGAAAATGGCTAAAAAGTAGAGTTTGCAAGATATGTCTCCTTTAAGTATAGAACATTTAGTCTTCTGTTTCAGACTAGTGGGAAAAGTTACAACAAACATGCCTGAACAAACCTCTGGGCTTATGTGGCTTTACAACGCTACAAAATGGAAAGTTCTTGGGAAATCATATGAGTTCTTTAGAATCCACTAGATTGCGCTCCAAATTAAATCTGTGACTGTTTTGTTGGTTTTGCTGCAGTTGTAAAGTTACAACTTGACATTTTTACCAACAATCGGGGGCACATCCTATAGCTCACATGGTGTTTAGAGGGAAGCAGGAGGTAAATGAAAGCTTTACCTTGTGCTGGCTGGGTTTCCTGGGCTAGCGCAGTCCTCCGTGAGTTTTGTTTACAGCCGTCTCTGCCCATGAGGTGAGCCTTCCAGGCCTGGGGGAGAGACAAAGTGACTCAGTGAGTGCCTTGCTTCACCAGGACCTTTTTTTTTCCTGACAACCACAGGTGAATGTAGGCCCAGTCAGGGCCTGAGCGGTTGCTCTCGCTGCCACTAACACTGCAGTCTTTCATTGAGTTTACACTCAGAGCACGAACAAACAGTCGTTTTCATCTTTTTAGACTGTTCAGAAAAGTACAAACCAATTTCAATAAATGCACAATTTCCATTACATACGTTAGATATCCAAAATATCACTCTTGGAAAAACTGTAAGTTGTGAGACTAGATTTCTTCCCTAAAGACAGAAATTAACGTAAAAATAAAAAGGATTGGTGTTTGTCACATCTCTTTGTGAAGCAGAAAAACTCTTACACGATGTGGATGTTCTTTTAAAACTTTCCTAGGACATGAAGCTTTACAGTAAGAACAAAAGTGCAGCTCCAACAACACTGATATTTGAGCACAACCGTTCCACCACGTGGTGATACAGTTTTGTATTACAGATCTTTGGTGTGCATTTTTAGGTTTACAAGCTTTTTGTTGACACAACCTTACAATTGTTCAATTTGGTCAATTAGTAAACTTTCAACAGAAAATAAATGCAGCTCCAGATTAAATATTGTCTGAAGTAAAACAGTTTAGACATTAAGGATCAGGAAGCAATGGTTTAGTTGTTTCTTTTTTTAAGTAGAACAATGTCAAGAATGTGATATTTTCTACACCTGAAAAGAAAAGAAATTACAGACCATAAAGAACAAAGCTGTGACTTCTTTGAAGTTAACAACAACAGTAGTGTTTTACCTTAACATCTGCTCCTAAAGCCTAACCTTAGCACAATCAGTGTTTAAATAAAAGACATGAAAAAGTTTAAAGACAAATAAAAAGGTCAAATAAATAATTAAAGGCTTAACTTTTCTTAAGTAAATACATATCGCCCATTTCTTTCTGTGCCAGAGTTTTAAACTAAAGTCATCTGATGAAAAATGAAGCAGTTGTAGAGGTTTTGGGGAAACAATGTAAACGGTATTCTGAGCGATCTCATTCGATGTTATGTGATGAGTTAGCACTCAAGAGAATGTGTTGAGGATGACTCAGCTGCTGCTACACCTGAATTAGCTCCATATCTGTCAAAGTGAATGAGATGTAACCATTTCTGTGTTGGTCAAATTAGCCATGTTGACCAGCTTGAACAGACGTAGGTAAAAACAAGTCTGCATATCACAAAAAAAGCAAGAGATAAAGAAAACTTCCTCTTCAGTTTTTGCTCGTTGTTGTTTTGAACCTTTTTGTATCTCAGCTGATGTTTAAATAACAGTGACAAATTCTCACCTCCTCTCCAGGGGGGAAGTTGCTATGACACAAAGGGCAGTGGTTTAACGTGGAGCCATTTCTCACATCCAGGGCTGAAACATAAATATGATATTTACAAAAGAACAAGTGTTATCACAAAAACAATGCCACAAAAAATAAACAATTACCTCACTGGACAAACAGTGTTTAATGTACCTTTGAGCATCGGGAATACAATCTATAACTCATGATATGTTTTTCTAGTTAATCTTCTACAAAGAAGACATTAGGTTTTGGGCAACACAAAACCTCATTGTTCTCATTTTTATTTAAATATATCACAAAAGAAAGATGAATTACGTTTTCTGGGTGATGAAACAATGCAGGGAGTGAAGCGTTAAGGTAAAACTTCTAGAAGAGTTGAAGCATGTTTCTGCACCCGAGGGCATTAAAAAACGTTAGATAAGTGTCATTTGGAAACATTACTGATTAATCTAAACCAGGATATTGAATTTTGCAGTTATCTATGGTGGAGAAAGAGTTTGATGTGGGAAAGGGATTTTCCAAATTGTGCTGGCAAACAATAAAAACAGATAAGAGTTGCTTATCTTCAACAGATTAATAGAGTCAACAAGAAATATGCACCATCTGAATTTATGGGTGAGTTCCCTCGACAGTAATGTTGGTTTGATTGTTGTTGGAGCTGATAGTCGCTCTGAAGTGTTTTACTGCAAGGTGTGAATGCTCATCTTCAAAGCTATCCACTTGTGGATCAGAACTTGTCAGGATTCTTCCCGCTCTGCAGAAATGCCTTACAAAGCACATAAACCAGCTGAGCTGTAATGGAAACTGCAGCATTTGTCAGCATTTCTTATTTTGCCCGTTGAAACTTACTTTATTTTTGTCAGTTTCAGCTATTATCTTATCAGATTTAAGCAACATTATGAGTGTGGAGTGTGTAGGTGGCCTAGTGATTAAATCAGATAACGTAAATATTAATCTTCAATAATTTTGGCTTTGGCTCTTTGTTGCAGCCTCTCTTCAAAGCATTTCATCTTTATGCTTTCACTACACGCTAAAGGCAAAAATCAACAGCTCTATTCAAACATAAATAACAAACCGTAGCATGTACTTTGTCTAAAACATTTGAGGTTGTCTTTAACAGGATGAAGGAGGTAAAGAGAACTTACGATTACAGCTTGGACCCTGAAGGTGACAGGTCAGATCTTCTGTGTTCACAGCCTCCGAGCAGCGGGAACACTGGCTGAACTTGGACCTGTTTTCACACTCGCCCAGCAGGTGTTCTGTGAAGCTGGCTATCTCAACTACCTGTGAACACAGCGCGAGGTGATCGAAGAGATTAAGAACTTTCATGCATTCAGACACATTAAAAAAAAAAAGACAACCTTTCTCCAACAACTCTCTACCTGTCGGCATTCGTCGCAGCGCCGCAGCATCGGACACTGTTTCCAGTAGTGAATGTCCAATCCATCTTCTGTGAAGGACTCATCTTCTTTACCGCAGAATATACACAAGCTGAAACAAGAATGCAAAAATCGTAGCAAATGAATAATGTTGCAATAGTAAAATGAGCAAAAAAGTAGCTAAAATTTGCACAAGGGAGTAAAAGAGAGCATAACCAGAACAAATTGCGTAAGGTGCTGTAAAGATTTAAAAACAATTTGAAGGATTTTAAGGTTGTTGAAAATAGCTCCATTCATTTTCAATGGCAAAAAAGTGGCTAAAAAGGGAAATAGCTGAAAATCTATAAATAGCTGAAATACCAAAAGTCATAGCCGGAATGTCCTGAATGAGCTGAACATTTTGATATATGAACTGTTGAAATAGCACAAAATTATGAAACGAGAAAGGGGCCAAAAAACGTATGGAAGAAAAAATTATTTCAATAGTGTGAATGCTGTAAGGTGTTTGTATGTGTGTTTGTATTTTCCCATTATATCTTTGACTTTAAACACTGATTTTTTCTTTACTTACTTGTCTAGATATTTGATAGAGTGTTGTACTTCATCTACACTATCAGCAGTTTTCTTCTGTGGCCCTTTGGGGACACCTGCAAATGACAGAACATGTTGCTTGTCAGAACAGGAATGATTGGTTTCCTTTCTAATCTTTCATCAATGACTCTTGATAGAAAACAATACAGGCAGAATGCAACTAAAAAACATGTTTGTTACAAATAAAAGTACATTACAATGGTCATGACTGACTGAAAAAGTAATATCAATAAACTAAACAAATGTCTTCAGCATAAAATTATTTATATTCCAATCAAAAGCAAAAAAGCAATTTTTATTGTTTTTATCTTTATAATATTCTAAATAATGCACTCATATGCATACAATTTACTCAAACGTGAGCTTTACGTTGGCCAAAATTGGGCAGCGGTGGTGCAATGGTAAGACAGCCGACATGGGACTGGAAAGTCGCAGGTTCGATTTCCCGCCATGCTCACATGCCATCCTTCAACTAAACATCTATTCCTTAACTTTTCCCCAAGCTGATTAAAACAGCTGCAGCGCCACAAATAACAGACTAAATTTCCTCACTGGACAGGCAAACACAATGATGACAGCAAACAGCACTTTCAATTTCAAATTACAGACCTGCGTATCAGACCTTGTGGTATACAGATAAAAATGTGTGGAACAGAACATTAAATCTAATTATTTGCGATATAAAATTAACACGTGTACATACGTGCTCTGGCACCTTTTAGAGACTCTTTATCAACTTTGCGTTGTTCCTTTTTGAGAGTTTGTCCTTTTGTGCTTTCATTCTCTTTTTCCTGAAAAACAGAAATAAAACACGTCCAAAACAAAAAAGATTAAATTGAGTTTAATGGTGACGTAGAGTGACAGAAAATATCAAAATTACACAAATGAAAATAAATGTTTTGTTTTTTTAAAGGTGTATAACATTCTGACCACCTACATTGTGAACATTTTACCAAGTCTGTGTTAGGTCATAAACACAAGTTAGTAATTGTGAAGGGAAATGCTGTAATTGCAGACTGATGACAGCTCCACCTACTGTGATGTCTTTCAGGACAGCCAGCTGCTCCTGGTGGGAGTGGATTTCTCCCTTCTCCTTTTGTCCACTCTTAGCACCCTTCTTCAAAGTCTACATAAAAAGTAGAATGCCATTAACCTATTTGTTGGAGTAATTCAGACCCTATTATCTCCTTTGTGTCCTGCTCTGTTTACGGACCATAATATCCCTTTTTTAAAAAAAACATTCCTCTTGTAAAAGTTATGCAATGTCACCGTGATGAGCACAACTCAAATGTATGAAATAAGACTCTGTGAACAGGTGGCCACCATTGTTACTGTGTGGTATGGCAAGAGTCTATTGCAGCTATATAAACAAATATTAAAAGGTATACTTTAACATTTGTGTTTGTGATAAAAACAGAGGTTATATTTGTGCAAACTAACAACCCGTATAAATTAGTGACAACATCATGGTTTTTAGAGAACACTATATTCACAATATATAACATAATATCTGTGTGGGTCTGATGCTATTTGTTTAAACAAATGACTGAAAGGAAGGATGAAGTTGGTTTCGATAAAAGAAAATTGCTTTCCATGTAATATAAACCATTACTGTGTTTTCTCACTAAAGCCTGCGTTATAAATGAAAAGCTTCATCTACAAACCTGTCCTGCAAGTTCTATCACACGTTATTGCTCCCATTCAGTCTTGCAGCTTCTGTGTCCATTTACCAACAGCTCTTGCATGACTGCATTTTGTTTACATAATAAATACTTCATTTACCTGACAGCTAGATGCAATTTTCCCACAATGGATAGAAGGAAAAAAGAAAATATTATATCGTGCATTTCTGATACTTCCTATAAAAACAACCAGCACTCGCCTGAGCTTCCACAGGCTTGCCATCGATCTTAGCAAAGCCATCGAAAAGAGTTTTATAGAGAAAGTTCTTTCGTGCAGCAGCGTCCCTTGGTGGCAGGTAGCTGAGAACAGCGGTCCTGTGCCGCTCATACAAGGAGAAGATGATGCGCACCGCCAGCTCCCGAACCTCTTTGGCAATGTGCTCCAACGCACCTGTGCAAAACTGATACAAGACAAAAGACTGTCTGTGAATGGGACTGACAAACTATTGTGATTTCCAAGTTCTATTTATCTAACTTAATTTATTGAACTGGTAGCGTTATAGTCATGTTTGTGTTTATGAGGGGGCACCTATCTTGAATAGAGTTGCCTCTAAAAGGTGATTAGTAGTAGATGTGTATTCAAGTCACCTCACAAAAGCAATGCTACCGGCAGGGAACATAAACAAGCAGAGGTAAACTGTGTTATAAGACCACCCATCCTTTGCTTAACGAGGCTGCCATTATTCTGATGTCTCCACTTCTCATTTTAATTACAGGAAATTCAATCGTCCCCTTCCCCCCCAACTGTGACCCGCACCTCAGAGCAGATCACCCAGGTAACATCAGAAAAAAAGGAGAAATGTTTGAACTATTGCTGAGATACCGCTGTAGAGCAGCAAAAAGGGCTTGACATATGACGTCAAAGTGCTGATTAGAAAAGGACAAATGCTAAAAAAGAAAATCGAATATATTGGGGATTCAGGCAGTGTTGATATAAAACCAAATACAAAAGGAGTGCGTTTTTGTATGTGTATCTGTTGTGGTATCAAGCATACAAAAAGGTATTTTGATGTAAAAGTTGGTGTGTTAGTAGCTGAGAGTCATCCTCAACTTATAACCTGAGTGTTAATCTGTTTGCATAAAACCTGCCATTATCTACTGAGGTCAACTTGTTTTTTGAGGTCTTTACTGATGTTAATGAAACTCTTATAAATTTAGGATTGGAAGTACATCTACAATTCATTAAGTTTTGGGGTCAACCTAGTTCAAGATGGCTGCCACAGCTAATTGACCTTAGCCACCAAAATATACGGTCAAAAAGCGGATGTGTTGGATTTACTTAAACAAACTACATCTGGCTCCACTCAATTGAATTGAGTACATGTAAAGCAATTTTTAAATTTATTTTGAAAGTGAATGTGAAGTAAATGTGTTACATTTATATTTAGATATTTCAATAGTCAAATTTAAAATGTATTTTTAAAGTAGTTAACACTTACTCTGAGCACTAAGATCACACAAAATGTCATTTTTAAGATTAGAAAAAATATATACCAGCCAATTTTTACTTGGTATCAATATTGGAAAGAAAATCGGCAGTATCAAACATCACTATCTGGCTTGAGATGTGACGGCCTTCAAGGAGTGTTAGGTTTTTATTTATATAGTGTTTTAATTAAATATCAAACAAAAATGATTTCTAAAATTTTAGCTTTCACAAACTGTGTATATGTTTCTTCTCCAACTCTTTAAAGAGGCAGTTGTGGTATATATACACACCACTGCTTTGTCGTTGCATCTCAATCCGCACTGAAAATGTTGAAACAAACATATGAGACAGCTCCAACAAAGGGGGTCTGGCTCTGAGCAGGCCTGCCTCAACATGTAAATGTAAGCCCCATAGTACCACTTGTTTGCCTGTGGCTTCAGGACGAGTAGAAACTCACATGTCAAACCTAACAATTTGCTCTCACTGACAAAAGTCAAGCAGAGTCAAGAAAAAAGCCAAACAGGGGGAGGGGAAGAGAACTGTGTCAACTAGAGAGGAGACAAGATAGTCTTTAGCTCTGACCCATTAGGGCTAGAGCTGGATAGATTGCATGTAAGTATTAGGTCACTGCTGGAAACCAAAGAAGTAAAAGGGGAAGTCGGTGCCAGTAGTGACAACATGGGCTTAACTGAGTGAAACTTTCAGTTAGTTTGTAATTTGTAAAAACCTCAATCATTTTAAAGCCACAGTTGAAGGTGGGAGATGTGTTGTTGATCAAATGTGACAGTGATCTCTTCACAGCTTCAGATCACAATTATGTCTGTAAAAACCCATGATGGAAAAAAAAAATACAAAGTCAAGATTTCTAAACAGTTATTCAAAACCCAAATGGGTCCATCTTTTCTTTACCACTGGTCTACTGTTGGCAGAATCGATACAATTACCATGAAAATGTCAGATCTTTTCTACCAAAGAGCCACCATTTCAAAATAAGGCTCTCGAGACAAGGATGGAGACAACCATGATGCAATCCAAGTGGTTTGAGGGCTGTGTTCCTGTCACAAGAGGAAGTTGAGAACTTTGACCAAGTTGCAAGACATTCTGGAGACATTTAGGAAACTCGGGAATGCCACTCACTAGAGTCTAAATTTGATTTCTGAGATAAACCAAAGTTTGGTTTGTGGAAAATGTTTCATTGAAGAAAAAACACCCAAAGGAAGTATGAAAGGATGTATTACAGCTCATTTACCATGATGACATTCTCCAGGGTGAAGCCAGAATTCTCTGTGCCCAGGTCCTGTAGTAGTTTCTCGATCAGCTCGGCCCGACTCTGAGCCAGGCGAGAGGGGAAGTTGGATTTGAAAGGTTTCACCAGTTCACCGGGGATTATCTGCGAGGCCCGGACATCCTTCAAAACGGCTGTTTCCTAAACAAAATGTCACGAGAGAGTCGAGGAACGACTATGAGATTTATAGAGGTGGAAGTATTTGATGCGTTTATAGGCTTATGCCTTCTAATTAGGAAAAATGTGTACTGTACTCGCCCCCCCCCCCCCCTCGATAAATACCTGTGTGATGTCGCAAAGCAATTTATCTTTCAACATAAACATCTGGAAGGAAGACAAGTCATGGCAGATAGTACATAGAAGCAGGCTCTTAAACAGCCTCTCATTGTTGCTTCATTTTAGTTTTACCAGGTAGTGAACATTATGTGTATTATTTGCTCTTGACAAACAAATAAGTTTTCAGCCACTTCTCTAGCAGACCACAGACAACAACTCAAAATTCAGCTGGGTTTGGTAAACATATGAGCTACTGAGTTACAGGACCTACTCCCTGTTTCCTACACTCACACACCCATGTATGACTTCACTGCAACTGATTCCACAAAGCAAAGGCACATGCGGTACACACGTCATGCATCAGCCCTCATAAACTGTCTTGTTTCACCCAGAGGCACATGTAAGGGTACCAGCACACAAAAAATAAACGACATCAACTACTTTCTAGTGATCCCAGGTTATAGCAGCTTGGCTCCTGTTATGCTTTAGGGAATCAGTGGGCAGTCGGGGTGAAAACACAGGGCTTTTTTAGAGGTTGATGCAGAACATGACAGCACCTCCCTGCTTGTCTTGTACTCTTTATTATGCAACAGAGAAGAATGCAAACTCTGAGGCCAGAATGGTATCTTATGTTTGATAAGTTGTTTTTTAATAATCAAAAACTGGTTTACGCACGATCTAAAACACTTTTAGCTAACTTTTCTTCAAGTACAGAAATGTGTAAACCTGACTGGGAAATAAAATGGTATACCTTTCTACTTTGTTTTTACATTTATCTTTCGCAATTGTTTGTTGGTTTCAAGATATAATTTTTCCAATATTTAATATCAGGTCTAACTTTTCTTCATGGCTTTTTGTAGTCATGTGGAAACTAAAGAAAATTACAATGACAGCAGAAAAGTTCCTGATTAAGACCAAACATGGCTGCAACATATTGGTTATGATTTTATATCTTTTAAAGGCATTTTTAACATTTGTACAGAAAAGACATGGAGAACCTTTTGTAGGCCACAAGTTTTTTGGAAAAAAAGTTTTCTTTAAAAAGGAGACATATCCTGCTTTTAAATCCATGTATAATACTAGAAATTTAACCCTAAAAATCATCCATAAAGTGTGTGTGTGTGTGTGGGGGGGGGGGGGGGGGTTAGTATTATACACGAGTTATTGATATTTAGATTTTTAATGTGTTTTAAGCTCAAAAAATTATGATCATATTATACTCGAGATTGTATTATACATGAATAAATATGGTAAATCATTCAGTTGGGGTCTATATAAAGTAGAACTGTAATGCTTTGGTGTGAATTTCTCCTTATTGTAACTCCACAAGCCCCGCTTCACCACTTTCTGAGGTGTGACTATGATCAACTCGTTTTGATGCTGTTTCTTAAATTCTGCACTCCTAGAGACTCCAAGTACACAACAAAATGCATTAAAAGTGTATTTTGCATGATATGTCCCCTTTAAGCTAAGCTGAAGTCCTTTAGTCACTCTTGTTCTGACAGAACGTGAAGTGATTTTATATATTTATATATATGCAGATGATTTGCAAATTTATCTACCTTTAAGGCCAGGATCTAGTAATCCATTGCTTTCTCTCTTCGACTGCATCTCTGAAATCAAACATTGGCTAAACAAGA
>JARVGW010000047.1:19539068-19579895 GCA_031762495.1 Anablepsoides rubrolineatus | reverse complement strand
GTAAAACGCTCTATATATATATATATATATATATATATATATATATATATATATATATATATATATGTTTAAAGTTAAAAAAAACATTATTTCAGTACCACAGTAAGAAGAAAACAAATCCCATTTACATATTTTGAGGAAAAAAAAGGTTTGATTTTCTAAGATGTCCTGGGAAAAAAACGTTTTTCCATTATTTCAAGGTTTGAAAGTAGAGGGGTTTCCGGAGGAAATTAAAAGAACCCGGCATTTGTTTGAAACCCCCATTAGCACTTTTTTGTGAAACTTCATTGTTAACCTGAAAAAGAAACAAAAAACATCAAGAGTCAGAAAGGCCAGTTTTTAAATGAGAACATTGTTGATGGATGGATCAGAACTATTTAATAATAAAGCTCACCATCATCAGCATATTGACCAAGTCATCTGTAGCTGAGAATTCATCAAGAATGCTGTCCAGGGTTTCGATGTACCAGGATCCAGCCTGAGTGTCTCTAAAGGAGACATAACCTGTTTGCCACATGTGGAAAAGAGGTGTGAGGAAAACAAAAAGACTGAATCTGCATTTGGTTGTAATTTGCCTTCAAAAGCCTGTATTCTGTACACACCAGGGAAAGTGGAGTAGGACACCAGGATGTCACTCGGCGTGGGCAGAGAGGCTCTGGCGTCGACCTCATCCGACGCGCTCAGAGAGTCGCTGCTGGAGGATGTCGGGATGGAGTCCGTTTGGTCATCAAATCCTTGGACTGATGGCTGGGCCTCATCAGGCGACACCTCAAAGCCTTCGTCTTTTTTATCTTTAAAAACAAACAAACAAAAAAACTAGTTTTCCGTTTGTTTTTAAAATATATACTAGACACTTTGCTCAATGTTGGCTACTTTTACCTCCTCCACAGGCCTGAAAGAAAAAAAGTTTGGGTTTTCCTTGTAAAGAAGAGCAGTTCTTGCCAATGAGGTAGTTTGTGATTTGTTGAACTGTGACAAACTGTCCATCCACACCATAAACGGCACCAGGGAAACGGTTATGATTCACCTACAAACACAAACATAAACTCAGACATTGTCCATGTTTCCACTTGAGAGTAAAACTGGGGAAAAGATTTGTTAACATTTTTTGACATTTTGAGCAGAATGATCAGTTTAGTGTAAACGTTATTGTGTCTGTGACATGCATATCCATGAAATACAAAAAGTTAAAAAAATATATTTACATTGAAGAAACTTGGCATAATACACATGATTTGACCCTTTATGTCACATAATTGGCATATTTTATTTTGAATTTGGCTCAGCTAAAATGAGACAGGAAGTGACATCAAAGGGGAACTCTTTGAGAAAGAAAACTTCCTGGTTTTTGTTTATTTAAACAATATTTTTTGAACATTGACTCTTGCTCATCTCTCTGTGATAGTGATTAAAATAATATAAAGAAACATTAGATTCTTCTCCACAGTCAGCTGTTAGCCATTTTAGCAACGCTCTTTAACATGCAGACATTCCCCTTTGACATCACTTCCTGTTACTTCACATGCAAATATATCAACAACTGTTCATCTCAGCAGCATAAAATCTTTTATTTTTACAATATTTTGTCATCTTTCCAAAAATACATTCATATTTATTACAAACATTTGTTGTCACAGGCACTTTAAGAGTTTTTCTTCCGAGCAGCTGAAAAGGTAAATGAAGCCAGGTGAATGAGTGAAGCTAGGTGCCCTTTTATATGAAAAGAGCATTCATTTAAAGCTGATTACGTACCTCAGTCCCATGGGAGAGCATGGCAACCACACAGCAGTCATATTGGGAATGATCGATTTTACACAGAGTTGCCAGCGCCTGTTTGATTTGCTGAAATGAGAGGAAAACTGTTGGCTTTGTGAACCTTCATGCTGCTTCACACAGTATAGAAAGAAAAAGAAAAAGTCTCTCACTTTTTGTTTCAGGTTTGTCTTGACTTCAACAATAAAGTTGAGGGCTTTGAATCGTCTTTCCAGCTTCTCACAGTCTATGTTGGAGCCTTTGCGAATTTTTAGTCGAGTGCCAGGTTCAAACTCCACGTTGTTTATGATGAGGCATTGACCACGTGGGATGGCATCCATTTTATAGCTCTGTTGCATGTGGGAAAACAGGAAGTAATAGAAAGGAGGATTAGAATACGTAACTGAGGATTTAATAATTCATTTAAAACATGACTGGTTGCAGCATACCTTAATGCTATCCCTGCGTGGTCTGTCCTGTGGTCCTGGTCTAAAAGGATCCGTCTCAGGGGCTGTGGCATTGACATGTGTTAGACATTAAAGGACTTATATTTCATCAAATAATACTGGAAAGATCAGTTTCTCTTACATGGAGTGGGAGAAGTGGGTCTATTTATTGGATAGACAGGGAGGATATTGGTTTGTTGATCAACATCCATGGGAGGGACTGACAAATAAGAACAAATAGAAAAAATATATTTTCATGATGTTGCCTCTTATTAAGATTTCTAATTGGTTTGAAAATGAATTTCCCTAAATGAAACTGAATTAAATTATTTGAATTTGAATTAATTTGTTTTGAAACTGTATTTTGGTTTATTAAAAATTCAGTTTGACTACTTTCACTTTTGGTTCTATAATTCAATTTCAATTCCAAAATTCAGATTTTTGTGCCACACATCCTGGTCCTTGAGAAAACCAGCCAGAGTAATCAAACACAGATCGACAGATTTACGTTTCACTTTGGTGACGCTTCCCTTCTGTAATGTAACAGAGTTGATGCAATCCATCGTAAAAGAGACAAAAAAACAGTTATTTTACTGCAGATTAATTTTACCTATAGAAAATGTTACATTTACATCTTGTCATGGATCAGTCAGCAGCAGCATCTGATCAATATGTGATGTAAATATAACATTTTCTACATATAGGTAAAATTAATCACTGCAATAAAATAACCGTCTGTTTTTTGTCACTTTTACAGAGGATTGCATCAACTGTGTCACATACAGAAGAGAAACTTCACCAAAGTAAAACGTAAATCTGTGGATCTGTGTTTGATTAATCTGGCTGGCTTTCTCAAGGACCAGGATGTGTGACACAAAAATCTGAATTATGGAACTGAAAGTGAAAGTAGTAAAACAGATTTTTTTAATGGACCAAAATACAGTTTCAAAGCAAATTAATCCAGATACAAAACTTTAAATTCAGTTTTAAATCATTAATTCAGTTTCCATTTAGTGAAATTCATTTTCAAACCAATGCATTAAATTTCAAATTATGCACATTCAGATTCAATCTGAGCAATTCATATTCAATTCCTGCTGGCACAAGATTTATTCCAGGAAATGACATGACATGTGGCCATATAAGAGCCACTGGCAGCAGCTTTAATAATTTTTTTTTTAGAGTTTGATTTTCTCTACACTTCATATTTAAATAACGGTAAATAAATAAATAAATATCTGAATGTAGGCATTTCCCCCCCTACTTTAGATAATTGCAGATTTTAATTAAGAATTTTAGTTCAGCTGGCTTTACTGACACCTTTCAAAATATCTTTGTAAATGTGTCGTTACACACTTACTGAGTGGGAGAGGTTGTAGTTTGGGACGATCAACTTGTGTGGGTGTCGCAGGTTGAACACGAACAGGTGGAGCCCCATTCTGTAGGATTTCTGCCAAATCATGTTGACCAGTTTCCTGGAGACACTCCAGAAATATTGGAAAAGCTCTACTCCCGCGGGTTTCCAAGTCCCGGACTAATTGTCTGGCTTGGTCTCGTCTGGTCCCGGAGCTCTGACGGGAGAAATGATAAATTACACAGGTTGTTGTTTTTAGTTTTAAACACCCCCCAAAATATTAATCTCGTTATCGTAAAGTACCTTTATTTCGTCAATCATATCTTGAGTGAAAACTCCTTTTTCAAGAAGGGCATCGTAGAGGTTAGATGGATCTAAGCTCGTCACTAAATTGACCCTGTTTTGTTGCAGAATCTTCTTGTGATGTTCATCCATCGTCCGTCCAGTTTTAACAAACCGGTGACATTAAAGCTAAACAAAAAAAAAACTGCACTTAAACTATTTATTTGCTCCAGTTGACGGTTGTCCTAAAAAAAATGATCCCTACTCCTTGGTAAAACTGAAACTAGTTAGAAATATCAGGAGTGACTCACAACAATTTTTTTCTATTGTTGCGCTTGATACTTCCTTGTTTACATCACCGCTGCCTGTGATTGGTCAACTCAGGGTGCGCTCGATTTTGTTTACGGCGAGTCTCGTTTAACTAACAGCGGTAGCTTGCGGAGACTAGTGGCTCGCAAGCTTGGTTCTGTACGAACGCATTCAAGCAAGAACATCAGACCTACTAAAAACGAGCTCAAAACGGTCAGAAAACTAAATTTCCCAGGATTACTTTCGAGACGGGGAGCGCCTCCCTCAGTGCTCCGTTAATGGCAGCAGGGTTATCGTTAGCCCGTTCCGGACTGGAGCCGTAGGATGCTGCGGAACACACCCTGGGCGTGTTTGGCCGTCAACGTTGGAAAAGGAGCACAATCTTGGCTGAATATGTGGCGTAGCTCGACACCGGCTGACCACATCTGTTCGAGGTGACTGAAGTGTCGAGATGTTGCGCTGAGGCAGCCAATCATAACAGAGATAGACTAAACCGCCTAGAAACATCTGCTACTGTACCCATTACAATTTTTGTGAAACAAATAAACATGTCAGATTTGTAAACCGTCTAAAATTCGACATCCTGTAACCTGATGATGATGATGATAATGATGGTTGATGTAATGTGTTGAAGGTAACTGATGACAGGGTCAAAAATGTCCCTGCCCCTGGCTGTGGTGGTGCTGGTGGTCCTGTCTGTGCTGCTGGCAGGATCAAGCCATGCAGGACCTGAGATGGACCCGTACAAAATATTAGGAGTAACCAGGACTGCGAGCCAGGCAGAGATTAAGAAGGTCTATAAGCGTCTTGCAAAAGAGTGGTAAGTATTTTTTTTCTCCTTACCACTGTGTTTTAAAGAGAATCCTCTTTTAGTTCCTAACCAATGATCTTCATTTCAAGGCATCCGGATAAAAACAAAAATCCAGGTGCTGAGGACATGTTTATTAGGATTACTAAATCCTATGAGGTAAAGACCCAATGCACTGTCAGTGCATGAGAGCAACACAGCATCCTTATTGATATTTGTCCTGCCTTGCATCCAGATCCTGTCCAATGAGGACAAACGTGCCACTTACGACCGCTACGGGCAGATGGATGATAGCCAGCCGTATGGTGGCGGTCGCTACGGCCACCGCCAAGACAGCTTCTACTTTGATGAGTCCTTCTTCAACTTCCCGTTCAACAGCAAGACCCACAGGGACTTCGGCGACAGCAGGTACGCGCTGCACTTCAACCAGTACGTCAACGAGCTGGTGCCCGACAGCTACAGGAGGCCCTACCTGATAAAGATCACCTCTGATTGGTGCTTCAGCTGCATCCACATTGAGCCAGTGTGGAAGGAGGTGGTGCAGGAGATGGAGAGTCTAGGTTTGAAACGTTTATCCTTCAGCTCCACACGCAAAAAAGAAACATGGCAGAGGATCAGACCAAAACGTTTATGTTTGTTTGTTTTTTCTTCAGGTGTTGGAATCGGTGTGGTTGATGTTGGCTACGAGAGGCGGCTGGCCAATCACCTGGGAGCTCACCGCACCCCATCCATACTCGGCGTTATTAACGGCAAAGTGACGTTTTTCCATTTTGCAGTAGCAACAGAACACCTCAGGCAGTTTGTTGAAGACCTTCTCCCACAGAGACTTGTGGAGCGGGTAAGCATCAGTGCAGAAACAGTAATAATTACATTATATTGCTCACTGCTGAAACGTGACTACAAACAAATGTTTTTGCCCATGTTTCCGTGTTACCAAAAGACCTCTCAAACTGATGGACAAATTTTAATGAAACCTGTTGCAACCCCTAACTCTTATTCGCAACTCATACTCTAAACGCTGCTCATTGTGTGAATTGAGTTAATTGTCGGAGTCAAACTTGTTCTTCCAGAAAGCAACCACTGGATGTACGTCTACAACTGATTGCCTTTTGGAAGGCTGAGTCCAAATTCAGGGGCTACGTCATTCGAAGGACCCGGCCTACCTGGTCTACGTGGGCCGGGTCCTTTGTTGACAACAAGGACCGGAAGAAAGTGGCCGTGAATTTGGACCCCCTCTTACCCCAATGTATGTCCTGTCACCAAGAAAGCCTGACAGCAGTAAATAGAAGTAATGAAGATCAAAAATAGATTGAAATGAGCAAAATATGAATATTTTAAAGGGGCAAGATCATGTAAAATCAACTTTTTTGAGTTTTATACCATATTATAATATTATCCTCTCATCAAAAACATGCCCAGAGTCTTGCTTTGACTCATTCATGCATGTTTGAGAAATCCTGTAGTGTCCTGAGGCAGCCAGGCAGGGGAGCAAAAATGACCGGTTGGGCCTGGAACCATTTTTTGGGATTGGCTGTGTCTCCAAGCTGAGCTTCCTCATCACAGAGCACACACACACACACACACACACACACACACACACACACACACACACACACACCAGGCTCCCTGGTGAAATAGGCGGGACAAAAGCAGAAGGAGGTTCTTAAAAAGACAGAGGCCAATTTCAAGGCATTTAGAAACATATATGATGAGAAGTTTAATTTCTATTTAAACATATGAACAAATTTTTTATAACACTGAAGGTGATTTAGTTACTTTTATTATGGTATAGAATTTAAATATATGCCAGAGAAACACACACTATTGCCCCTTTAATACTGTAAATGATCAAAATTAGCTTAGATGCAATACATGAAGAAATAAAGGACTTGCCATATGAGCTCGTTTACAAAAATATTGAAAAACACATCTATGGAAATGACAAAAACCTACAGCCAGATTTTTATTTAAAACTGTACTCCTGTCTCCCGCTTCGTCCACCATTAGCAACAACACAAAAAAAAAATCTCAGAGAAGGATACACAGGACTCTTTACTCAAATCGGGGGAAAGAAAGATGCATTTGCGGGCCACGATTGGAGGAGACTTCGAATTTGAACAGTCTTCTGCGACATAACTGGTCGACAAATTTGGCCTTTGAAGGAAGCAGCCCCCTGAATTTAGACACAACCAGAGTCGACCGAATTCAAGATGACTGCCACAGCTATATGTCTTAGTCTACACAATAATGTCAATAACTCAGTTTTTGATACGGTAGTACCTAAAGGTCATTTACAACACATAGTTTGAATGTACCACCTCGTAATTGTGTGAGATTGTAAAAAACGGCAACAGGTAAGAAAAAGTGGTCAGAAATAAACATTCTTTTAAGAAATATTGGATTCTTAAAGCATTACTGATGTCCATTTTTATCTGCTTTCCGTATTTCAGGTGACTGACAAAAACGAGCAGCAGTTTTTGAACAGCTGGCACGAGCTCAACAAGCCTCACGTGCTTCTGTTTGACCAAGTGCCTTCAGTCCCTCTGCTGTACAAAGTATGTTCTTATTTTGTTAGAGTGAAATCTGCTGTATGTGAAGCATCCATAAATACTTTATCTGTTTGGGTTCATGTCTCCATAGCTGGCAGCTTTTGCTTACAAAGACTACCTGCAGTTTGGTTATGTGGATCAGGGTCTTTCAGAAACCGCAGACCTGCAGAAGCTTTTCAACATAAACACCTACGCTCCGACCATGCTGGTGTTTAAGGAGAACGTCGCCAAACCCGCTGATATCATCCAAGTAAATGCAAACCCAGCAAGCTGCAGCCTCTTCTCTAGCAGAGTCAAACACCGACTTTTTTTCATGTCTCCCAACTCTACAGGCTAAAGGCATGAAAAAGCAAATCATCGACGAGTTCATGTCCAACAACAAGTTCCTCCTGGTGCCGCGGCTCGTCAACCAGAAGCTCTTCGACGAGCTCTGTCCCGTCAAGCAGTTTCACCGACGCAGGAAGTAAACGTCCGTTCACGCGTGGCACAAACGGCAAATTCAAGCGGATTGTCTCATTTTTACCCCGACCCCCACTCTCCTCAGATACTGCGTCCTGCTGATCACCGACAACGAGGAGACTCTTTCCGTTGGGAACCAGGCGTTCCTCTCGTTCGCATCGTCCAACGCCAAGGAGGTGGTGAGGTTTGCGTACGTGTACCAGCAGCTGCAGCAACCGCTTTGTGACGCTCTCGTAGACGACAAAGACGGCTCGCCTTCCACGCCGCAGGTGTGTCTATCCCGCCCCGATGTGGCTTTAGAGTGTTCGATGGGCTGTTTGTGTGTCGGTGTCGTTGGCAGCGTGTGTTTCCTGTGTTTGGGCCCTCAGGTGGTGATCCTGGAGAGGCGTAACGCAGCGGGTAAGGCGTTGTATAAACTCGTTACCAGCTGGAACGGCAGCGAGGAAGACAAGCAGCGTCTTCAAGCGGAGCTGGAGCGACTCCAGAAGGACCCGTCCATCCTTGTACACG
Source organism: Anablepsoides rubrolineatus (assembly GCA_031762495.1). NCBI lineage: Eukaryota > Metazoa > Chordata > Actinopteri > Cyprinodontiformes > Rivulidae > Anablepsoides > Anablepsoides rubrolineatus. Next base: position 19,571,426 of record JARVGW010000047.1, on the reverse strand, counting down.
ACGCCGTGCTGCCAGAACTCAACAATGAGTTTGCCTCGGTTTGTTTCTTCTGAACAAAACCTGTTGATTTAAGAAAAAATACATTGACTAATCTCTAATAATCTATGTTGTTATAATAATCTGTAGATATTTGTTATACGGTGGGTCTATGCTTCATATGATTACCTCTCTGAAGTCATTGATGATATTCTCCATAACAACTGGTAGGTGTGGCAGAAGTTTCTGTGGAGTAAATTAAGCTGTTTATAGTTTAAGTTGGACATTTTGGATGCTAGTTTCCAACTTCTTTCCTTTTGTTTTAACGTTTAGGCGAGAGATGATGCCTCTTCTGTCCCTCATCTTCTCTGCTTTGTTCATCTTGTTTGGGACTGTGGTCGTCCAGGCCTTCAGGTTGGTTCTTCTTTTTCTATTTCCCTTATTGGAATACAAAAAAAAAGCAAGTGTTAATGGGAGCAAAGGGGAAAGCACAGTTAAAAGTCTGTATTTTGCTGCAGTGACTCAAGTGATGAAAAACAAATGAAACCAAAATCAAAAGAAGCAGAAAATGGATCATCTGAGACCATCAGTACCTCCAGGTGAGAACAGGTTTTAATAGGGACTATTTTCTCAATGTAGGATTTAAGTTTTGGTGTTTTTTTATTTTTTTGTTTTTTTTGTTTTGTTGTTTGTAGCCGGCCTCCTAAAAAGAACTTTGTGGAGGTGACGGAGCTGACGGACATCACCTACATGAGCAACCTGGTGAAGCTGAGGCCGGGACACATGAACATCGTCCTCGTTCTCACCGATGCCTCCAAGAACATCCTTCTGAGCAAGTTTGCCAAGGAGGTCTACTCCTTCACAGGGTAAACTAAAACCTTCTCTGGGAAACTGCTCAGTTTTATTTTTCTTTATTGTCTTAATGCTAAATCAGCATTCAGACTTGTATTCTTTTTTTGGTACCATTTTTCCTATTTTAGCCACTCATATATCAAAACATTCAGCTGATACAGGAGATTGGTTCTATAACTGTTGTTTTTTGTAATTTTTATACATATTTTATACATATATAATAACATACTAAAATGTTTAACCTTATTACAAATATTTTCCTCATAAAATACATTTAGATCTATTCAGTTCCTTTAAGAAGATTGTTCTTATTGACATCTGCTTCAGTGTACCTTTTGTTTTGTTGCTACATTTAGCTTGTAGCTACCATTCAGCTACTTTAGCTTTTAGAAACTGTTTTGCTACTTTTAGCTTCTGGCTCGCCTTTTGCAATTTGTAGCCTTTAATTAACATTTTGCCACTTTCGTCTTCTTGTTACTGTTTTGCTATTTTTAACCTTTTGCTATTTTTAGCTTTAGGTTATCCTTTTGCAGCCCTTTAGCTAGCATGTTGCTATTTTTAGCCTTTAGCTAACTTTTTGCATCTTTTAGTTTGTAGACATTTTAGCCACAAAAAAGCCTTTTGCTACTTCAACTTCCAGCTAGTCTGTTGCTACTTCAGCTTTTAACGAGTCTTTTGCTGCTTGTACCTTTATGTTAACCTTTTGCAGTTTCTAACTGCTACTTTAACCTTTTGTTAGCCTTTAGTTTCTTGACACTGTTTTGACACTTTTAGCTACTAACTAGCCTTTTGCTTCTTTACATTTTGACTCATCATTTGCAACTTTAGCTTCCAGCTACCATTTTTCTAATTTAGCTTTTAGCTAGACTTTTGCTTCTTGTACCTTTTAGGTTAACCTTTTGAAGTTGTTACCTAGTATGTAGCTATATTTAGCCCGTGGCTAGCTTTTTGCATTTCACAGCTTCTAGACACTGTTTGACTACTTTTAGCTACCAGCTAGCCTTTTACTATTTTACATTTTGACTGATCTTTTGCTACTTTGTGCTCCAGCTATCATTTTGCTACTTTCACTTTTTAGCCAGCTTTTTGCAGCTTTTAGCCAGTGTTCTGCTTCTTTTAGTTTGAATTATTTAGTTTGAGCTTTTTCAGCAGATTTCAGCAGCGCTCAGTACGATTACAGCTATGTGCTCGTGTCTCCCAGGAGTTTGACGCTGCACTTCTCCTTCCTGAACCTGGACAAGCACAGCGAGTGGATGACCACGCTGCTGGAGTACGCTCAGGACGCCATGCAGATCGACGCCGACGAGGACGACGGTGGGAACCGGAGGGTCGACTACACGGGCTACGTGCTCGCTCTGAACGGCCACAAGAAGTACCTGTGCCTGTTCAGACCCGTCTACACGGGGGAGGACCACGACAGTAAGTCGTCTGAAGACGAGGCGGGGGCGCCGGCGGGGAAGCTGAGATCCAGTTCTCGTGACAATCTCCCAGCGCGCAAATCGAACCGCTCCCGCAGCACCGCCACCCTGCAGATCCACCACAAACTGGACCGCCTGGGCTTGTGGATGGAGAGGCTGATGGAAGGCACTTTGCCTCGTTACTACGTCCCAGCCTGGCCAGGACTCGACAAGATCACCCCCAAATAAATCAATCAAAGAAGAAGAACTTTGTTTTCATCTCCTGGAAAGTAGAAGGAAAGTTGTCTTTTTTACCATTTAGAACAAGGTCATCTTTATAAATTTGACCTCCACTAGGGGGCAGTGTCCGTTACTCTACCTTTAACCCTGAGTGCATGCTGTTTTAAACTGTTGGTCATGTTTCATTCAGACAAATGCTGCAGCTACAGCCTTGTAAAGATAAAATCACTGTTATCACTAAAAGAGACCAGAATGACCCGACTCGGTTTTTCACATCAGGACACGAGGACAAAAGTGTCCCACGTGTTGAGACAGTAGCGTTCACACTTTGGTAAAGAAAAGTTGAACTTCTTGTTTGGATCTTTGACCTTGTGCTTTAAAGCAGACGTGAAGAAGAAATCTGGTCTTCATCTCCATCGGACCACTTAATAAACCGTTCAGCAGAGCCGTTAAAGAATACTGTGAAGATGCATGTAAACTAATATTTGACCCTTTTTGCCTTTCATGCATCTCTGACCTTTTTTTTAAATTATTAATATTTATTATCAATTTGCTTGTGCAATAGAGCTTACTGCTGTTGTGATGATGCCTTTAACTCTGGAGCGAGACGTTTTTTATGGTCTTCTCGATCATGTTCTCTCACAGGAAAAAAAAACTTTATTTGCAACATTAAAATGGTTAAAACGCGTTTATAATGTACATTTAAAAGTGCACATTTGAGAAAACTCTTCATCTTTTAACTTTAGTTTGTAGCTTTATGTAGCATTGAGCAAGCTAGCTATTTTTAGCTTTTAGCTAAATCTGAGAGTCACTGAAATACCTTTAATTTTTAACACTGAAAAGTGAAACCTACTTAAGGCTTTTTTTTATTTTTGTAATACTTGCGTTTTGTATTTATGCTTTTTCCCCTTCTTTTGTCCTAAAAAATCTTATTGTAACTACTTCCTGTAAATATTGCACATAATCTTGTTATTTATAGGATATTTATTTTAGACCCATCTAAAGACTGAGATGATTACGTGACGATACCAGACATGTAGTTATATTTTTGTTTTGTGTATCAGTAAGTTATGCTGCTGTCAGATGTTCCCGGTTGTCTTCAGTGCATTTATTGTCTTGTTTGTTGTAATAAAATCATTTTTGTTCACTGACTGACTCAGCAGCATTCTGTAATTTTATAATTCAGTTTTTGATTAGAAATATCTGCAGTGTTGAAGGATGAAGTTCTGTCAACTTCAGCCTTTTAAAGCTAAAATAGATTTAAACTACAGCAGCAAAAATTAATTTAAAGAGCATTTTAAAAATAAAAGGACCTATTTTGTCATAATCACAAAGTAAGCAAATAAATGTAAATTTTACTATTAAAAATAATGTTTTGACACAAACCATCATTTAGGTGTTGAAATATCTTTACTGTAAAACTAACCTGATTTTTGCATCCAGGCTCTGACCTCCTGTGATGAAAGCATCTCAACAGCCTGGACACGTCTGTCTTCATGTCGTGGAGCAATGAGGACGTCACGGAGGTGGTGGAGGGGCTGAAAATCAAACAGCTAGCAGGTTAGCAGTAGCAGCTAAAGTTAGCCTATTAGCTTACAGGCCTCACAGTTACACTGCAAAAACTGTCCATCTAACAAGTCTTGATTTAAGTCTGAATCTTGTGAAATAATTTGTCAGTGGAAGAAGATGATTACACTTGATAAGACCTCTTGAAAAAAGGGAAATTTCCAGACCAACAGGTTTAATAATCAAACACAACTCTTTTATGTATAAAAATAAGATCAAAAATAATTTTGGATGAATATAAGAGTGTAAGACTTGGTTAGAAGTACAGGTTTTGCAGTGTAGAGGTTATTTTTGAAGTAAAAACACAAAATAAATCTGAGCTACAGTATGTATTTCAACCTGAGTTGATTGTTTTTATAGCTTTCTGACATATAGAAATAATTCAATTTTCTGCAGCTCGAACTTATTACTGTTTTGATATTGATAAGCACATATTTATCAGGTAAATTTGTGGATTTGTTAGGAAAGTGAAAATTAGAAGGAGTCAAACGACAGGAAACAGAATCAAGACTGAAAGCTTTAAAATAATAATAAGGTGGCAGCAAACTTTACTATGAGAGTGAAAGTGTTACACTTTATTCAACAAGAAGATCATTTTAGAATAAATCACTTCTATTTTAAAGTGAAATAAACATTTCTGTTCATTTCTTTTTTTTTTTTTTTTGCTCTAAAGCAATAAACACTAGACATCCAGCAGGTGTCAGCACAGACCTTCCAACAGCACAAAAACTACAAGTAAACCAGCAGACTGTTTATCTGCAGCTCAGAGGAATAAAAGGGTTTTCTGAATACACAATCTTCATGTTTCTAAACAATAAAATACAGCTGAAGAAGATTAAAACATCTGACCGTTGAACTTTGTTGTTTACTTGTTAAACAGATGAAGTTAGGATTCCTCAAGTCACCAAGAAGATGATGCTGGAAAATAAACCCAACAACCTCCTGTTAGTAAAATAACTGGAGTTCAGACAGAGTAAGGAGCAGGGTTATTATAGTTAACTAAAACTAACTAAAAACTGTAATAAAATTTAAAAACGATAACTAACTAAAACTGTATAATCTTTTTTCAAAACTAACTAAAATTAACTAAAATTATAGATAGACTATCCTTAGTTTTAGTGTTTGTAAATTTATTTTGTGGATCTTTTTTTTTTTTTTCAAATCGAGTCATTTCACTTTAACTGTGGGCATCTTATGGTCCATTTGTTTACAATGCTGCTCAGCATCACCTAAATGATGACAACCAAAGTTTTGAGAAAGCGGCAACATCCACTTTGGGGATTTCTTTGAATTTAACCGAGAGAAAAATAAAAACAAGTGTCTTGTAGTGGAAACAAGTGATATAGGTGAAATACTTCTCAACGGGAAAACTGCATGAATGAAGCTCACACAAGACAGCTAACGGTGACTATCTTGACACACTAGCTTCTCTCAGCAGCTCCCATGAAAAACAAGCAACAGGTAGCATCAGGTTGGAGACAATTGTCATCGTCCTAAAATAATCACACAAGTCCTTGATAAAATTGAGTTACGCAATTATTTTAGGAAGGTGTCGCTATAATAAACTGCTTTAACTAGTGACCAAATAGCTGTTGGTTAGTTAACTCACAAGCTTAAGGATGCATTGGCAAATATGTTTATTCAAACTAAAAATTTTTTTCATCATCTTCCCTTGTGTGATTTTTAGTTTTTCTTTTAAGGGTAGCTCCTCCTCATGATGTCTTCATGAAGATGATCCTTGTTCTGTGCAAAGGTCTGTGGCAGCATGACCCAGATAACCTGTTCTTCTGTTTGTTATGTTCTGTCTTCTTGTGAATGGGTGTTCTGAACTGTAATTTCACTGTGCTCTGTATGATGACAATAAAGGTTTATCTTATCTTATCTTATAAAAATAACTAATAAAAACTAAACTAAACTAAAACTATGCATTAAAAATGCAATAATAACTAATAAAAACTAGCAAATCCACTGTAAAAACTAATTAAAACTAACTGAATTAAAAGAAAAAAGTCACAACAAAATAAAACTAAACTATAATGAAAAATCCTAAACTAAGAGTGCCTGAAATATTGAATTTCTGTAGTGGAGAAACATCTGGGTGGAGGTTTGATTCTGTCCCTCGTCTCAGAAGGTGGCGTTTTCTCTGCTAAAAGCTCAAATGTTCTTTTTAACTTTTTTTTACAGTAATAATAACTTAAGATTCGGTGAGTTTCTCATGAAGAAGTCACACCCTTCCTCGCAGATTTGACCTCAGACACATTTTTACTGTTGTTGTTTTCCATTTAAATCTTTGGAGCCTCATTAAAGACTCCTGCTCAGCTGTGTGTGTGTGTGTGTGTGTGTCTTCTAATATTGACATATTTTTGACTGCACACACACACACACACACACGTAGATCTATATCTTAAATGTCAGCTCTGACTCTGCAGCAGCACGATGTCCTGACAGTTAAATCCATTCATCAATTCATCTCTTCGGCCTCTTTTTGTCTTCAAACCTAAAGCCTGAGTCGAGTTTAGAGGCGGAAATCAAGAAAACATAAAAGCAGCTGAAAACTTAACTTGCAGTAAAAGAATTTGTCTAATTAATGCCCCCCTCCCTCCCTGTAATCCCACAGCCCGAGCCGTCTGAATTACCAGGGAGTAAAGTTTTTAAACTAGTTTGACTCTCACTGAGGGATTTGTGTTCAGTGAAACCACACTCTTGATGAAAATCCTGGGATTTAACTGCAGCAGGAAGTCAAGGCAACAAGTAAATCTATACGGGCTGAAATATTAACGAGCCCTGATTGAGTTTTTGCAAGTTGAGGAAAGTGTACAGAGGAAGGTGCAGAACTGCAGGGATTATTAGAAAGCAGAGTCATGTGTTTCACAAAATCTGAGTTGCAGCATCAGTTTATGACTTTTAGACTTAATTTGTGAGCAGAAAATCCTGCGGGACTGAGGGTCTTTCTAACAGCAGATAGGATGATGTATGATACTGAGAACAGATGCCCCTGTACCATAGATTTTAAAGGAAATATATCCTACTTTTGAATCTTTCATTTTCACATTTAAATTATTCAGTTGAGGGTCTATATAAAGTGGAACTGCAATACTTTGATCCACAAGTCTCTTTCACCCCCAACTCATTTTGATGCTGTCTCTTTAAACGAGTGCACAACAAAAGGCATTTAACAGCTAAAAAAAAGTAGATTTTGCATACATCAGCTTTAAACTGTTGGCTTGTGCAGACCAAGAGGACTACCCTGCTTTAGTAGTTGAGGTCTATAGATAGTTTTTGCACCAGTTTGTTCAATAATAATATATTTATTCTGCAGAAAAAATACTTGGATCTTTGAGGGACTAAAGGAGTTTTGTTCAAGGTGTCACCGAACAAGAAGGTTCAGACTAACTGTTAAAGGATGGTCTGAATGCTTCTTCTTTGACTGTACTCTAGGCTGGTCTTGTGACAAACTGGTGACCCCCACCCCCCCTGCTCCCCATCAATTCCATCTTCTGTTTGTAAAGCAGATGTGGATGAAAAGATGAGTGCATGCTGAGAATTTGTCAGTATTCCTTCATTCTCCGGCAGCTGCCTGCATGGGTCTCGACAGGTGTCGTCTCAGAACCAGCTTGTTTTTGAAAATGATCCCATTTCTCCCTCAGAACCCCCCTGCAGCAGAGATTGTATGTGTTCACACACACCTGCAGCTCCACTGACCTGGCTTCAGTTTGTCATAAAACTTCTTCTTGCTTGTTTCAGTTATACAATAAAGACAAAGAAAACAAACATTAAACATATATTTAGAATAACTTGGTAAAATAAAATAAATGGCTTGAACTTATGTAGCGCTTTATCAAGTCATTCCCCTATTGCACACTGACAGAGGCAGGGCTGCCATACACCGGTATCACCGGACACTCTGACCACCTTCAGTAGGCAAGCGGGTGAAGTGTCTCGACCAGAGACACAACGACTGAGACAGCTGGAACAGGGGATCGAACCGGCAACCTACTGGTTACAGGACGACCACTCCACCACAGCTGCCAAAACTAAACTAAAATGTCTCAGCTTGCAGTCAAAACAGGAAGGTGTCCCTTTTGTTTTCTTCTGTTGCCATGATGAGGTCACTTCCTGTGGCTGAGACTGGCAGGAAGTAACTGAGAGAAACTTAATGAGGAAGAAACATAAAATGAGTATCGAAGTCAACTCAATCTTTTTTTATTTTGCATCAACATTTTCTAATAAAATAATAGTTGTGTTTTTAGATAGACTTGATGGTCAGATTTCTTATATTTATTCAAAGATTTAAAGTGGAGAGATGAAGGATTTCAAAACTCAAACAAACCTCTGGTGTTTGGTTTAGAGGAGTGGCTGTGAAAAATCTGTGAATATCGATGCTGAGGTTGGCAGGAATCAGTAAAAAGGCCAAATAAATAATTCAAATAGTTTTGAATTTGGAAAAGCAACCCCTGTAGCTCCATTCTTCCCTCTCTTTGTGCTCACAGGACATGCAGAGCCTCATTTTTCTGTCCATGGACACAGTCTGTCATTCCTTTACCGATATTACAAAGGATAAACAACAAACCATAAAAAAAATAAAATAATTAAAGTTGGATAGTTTGCAGTTTTGGCTGCTTTACAGCAAATAAGAAACCAGCTGCTGCCTGATTATCCTCTCTGAATGATTCTGGCTTTGTTTTTATGTTTGCTTTACCAAAATTTACTTCATTAAAACCCCATATGTCTTGTTCTTTCTCTCTTTTTGTTCCTCAGCAGGAGTAATGAGCATTTTTACAGCTGGTTTCATTCATATCTGTCAGACAGCATGTAACTCTCACCTATAGAGTTCTAAAGTGAGTTTTTTATACACGTTAAAGGCTGAATATATAAATATAAAAAAGACAAGAAATCACAATAAAATTCATGAAACATTTATTTGTGAATTCTATGACAATCAGGAGGCAGTTAGATCTTATTTTTTGAGCTACCTTGGTTGGAAAAACAAACATACCCACATCCATTAAAAAAGTCCTTTACGTTGGACACGATTCTCTCAATTTTGACGCCATTTTTAAACGTTTGACTTCATTTAAAACTTACCTATGTACAGAGGAAATGCTCAAGTGTTGATTACAGGAAGGAGAGAGCTACATATTTCCACAGCGACCCCGGGTCAGATCAGCTGTCGACATTCAGCTTTTCTCAAAGAAACAAAAAAAAAAGGACAGAGTACAAACCTTTCCTTTTCTTCTTCAAGTTACAATACAAGGGCAATTGTGTACTCTTTTATTTTTTGAGTTAGCTTTCATTGCATTCTCCTTTTGTCTACGAATCAAGCATCATTAGAAAAGAAAACATTCGATTATACAAAGCAAATGTACAGGCAGTCTCTAGAGTTTAGCTACCATCATGAACAGCTAAGAATTTATTTACATAATAATCCCAGCATGTAAAAATCCTTTGAATGATACAGAAACATAAAAAAATAAAACTGGAAATAAACGTGTTGCCTTCACGGGCTCACAGACATATTGGCTGGTGATGTGTGACCTGTGAAAACCTTTTTTAGCTGATGAAATGACAAATACACAAGAGGAAAAACGCAGGATTTGAAATGTATTTCCATCTCTGTTGTGCAATATCTCATGTTCTATTAAATATAACTAAAGGTCGAACATATATTTATCAATGTTTAGCTTAATTCGATTTTTTTTGTTTGAATCATTAAAATAAGAAATCCTATTCGGCGTGCAAGAATCATCGCATGGTTCAACGTACTTCATGGTTTCAGCTCAAACACAAAATGCATTATTAGAATTTTCATCTCAAATTTTACTCGTTAGCTACATATGAAGTTTTTAAAAACAACAGCTGCACATTAAAAATGACAACATTCAAACAATTTCCTGATGTAAATAATTTGAAGTTTGGAATAATAATAATATGTCAAATATTTAATAATAAATTAGACATTTTAATAAAAACAAGACACTTTTTTAAAGAGGAAAGGCACTAAAGTGGCCTTTGTGTGTACAGGTGAGACTTATGACATTGGGAAAAACATGACTCTATGTTTGCAACTAATTGGATATGGTTATGATTAATATACAAAAAGACATGGTTTGTGTTTAATGATGTCAGAGTGTAAGAGGTAGAACAGAATTTGGTAAACCTTCTGCCCAGAGTTTCATACATGTGATCAGAAAAACAAAAATACATTAAGTCATGTTAACCAGGTAAAATATATCAAAATCCCTGCCATACTGGGTTGTAATGATGTATTTTTTGTACATTGTGCAAGTTTTTTTCCCATGTTTTACATAAAAATGTTTGTGTTTTTGACATTGAAACATATATCTCACCCGTTTATATGAAATGCAAAATTAAGGGTTTCAATATGGACACAAAGCAATGGCTTATTTCTGACGTGAGTCTGCAGAGCATCTACAAACCACAAACGGTGCCAGTGGTAATTATTGTGGTTTGTTTATGTGTAATGGGAGAGAACAACTGAATCACTACTGGTAAGGCCAGTGGAAACAGAAATCTGCCTGTCTGCATTGTATTTTGTTGTGTGCACAACTTTTCAAGATGTTTTTGTTTTATATATTATAAACTTTGTGTCCCACAAAGGTTTAATTGACATTTAACTGATATATTTCTCACAGAAAACTGTTTATTAGGTCTGTTTTTCCAAATAATTTAAGCAGTGCCTTTGAATTTACTCTTGTGTCTGAGTTGACATGTGTCTGATAAAATGTGAACAACTTCCAAAAGCAAAGAACAACAAGCTGTGGCTAAACGCAGCTAGCTGTTAGCATCTAACAAAAGCTTATTTGGATAAATAGTTAGAATTTAACTGCAAAAAACATGATTAGTATATTGATAGAGAGAGTAAAGTGTTTTTCTGTATAAATAATTTAATCTGTCTCATTTTTTTTCCCTTTCAGCTTTATAACCAGACCTTTTTTTCAGTAGCCTAGCATAAAAATCACTGTAGTGGCTTGCTAGCTTAAGAAAGCTAACATTTCAACTGAACTCAATAAGTCCAGTTAATTCATGATTCTCCTAAAACCTTTTATTTCTAACAACAAACATAGTGTCATTTTGGTGTTTTCCTTTGTGTTTTGTTCATTTAAAACTGAAAATATTTAAGTTTAAAATGTAATACATGCGTTAAGATGAATTTAAGTCTTCAAATCTGGCTTTTGACTGCAAAGATTCTGTCATAAAAAACAAAAAAATAAATAAAAAAAGCAGTGGCAGCTTCAGTTTCTTGGAAATGTTTGTAATACCTGGTATTTTGTGATTAAGTGAACCGGACTGCTTGAGTAAAATTATTTGTGGTGAAATCTATTTTTTAATTTTTTACATCAGAGAGTTCAGCCAGACCAGACTGGTTTCATGCAGTTGGATTTGGACTCTCTGTGAGGGCTGAAGTCGAGACAGACAGACTGTGGGTTTTCCTCAGCGTGTTATTTAAATACACGTACTGTTACTGTAATGCCCTATTTTAAACTGCTGAGTCATTAAACTGTGTGTTGGACTGCTGCTCACACACAGACGAGTGGATTCCTTGTTTTAGGGCAACAAGCCCACACAGCAGGTTTTACACCAAGTAGCACCAAGATAACAAACTAGAAACAAAAAACAGGCTAAACCAAAGAAAATATTACAATAATAAAAACTCTCGTTATAAAAAATTAATGCATACTATGTCTTCCTATAGCATTTCTCCTCCATGGTGATACAGTACTTTATTGTGGATTTAGGACAGGTTGGTTGTAAAGGCTGCTTGGCTTGAGTGTTTGAGTCCAGTTTCAGTGTGAGCTAACAGACAGTCTAACAGGCACTTTGATCAGTTGATTAATCAGGAAAAACGACATAGAAAGCTTGATTTGTTTATGATGCTCTCCATAGTTTCAGATAACTAATAAACCTTGCATTCTAGTAGTTGTGCCAGATATTAAACTGAGATGCTTGCTATGTGGTTAGAATACATATTCTTTGTCCAGTGTTAAATAATAAAGTTTGAATATTTAATTAAGTTAAAAAACAGCCCTTTACCTATTTTTTTTTTTTTTTTTTTTAGAATTAGGTAAATCTTTTGGTGCTTTAACCACCCAGACTTCAAATAAACAGTTACAAATGTTCCCGACCTGTAAAAAAAAGGTTTACATTGAAGCTACATTTTTAAGTTTTGCACTGTTCAGTTTGAGCTTTACTCTACCAAAACATCATAATGAATCCCTTCATGTTCTTAAATAAAAAAAAAAGAATGAAGGCTCCAAGTCTTAATGTCAAGTTTTTAAACAAATATCTGCCATGTGGTTTGACAAAAACGGAATGCAGTTTTTTTAGATCCGGTACTCTGAAAAGCTAAAAATACTTCCAAGTCCTGTGAGCATATTGGTCCCAATTAGACCTCAATAAAGAAAAAAGTCTGTGTGTAAACAAGTTATTTTATGACAACTTTAGTTGTGGACATGTCTTCATCAATATATTATTCAAAGGTTTATCAATAATTTTGACATCATTGAAACTTTATCATCATCTGCTTTTGAAATCCAGTTTCTTACTTTTATAAATGATGGTTTCAAAACTATCAAAAGGTCCAGGATTTGTGGTCAAACCCTCCAAGGAGCAGAGTGTACTCTTACATAAAAACAACCAAAAGAGACTTTTGGCCGTTTTTTGGTTTTGCTTATAAATGAGATCAGTCTCGTTTTAGAGCCATTAGATCCCAAAAATCCTTCATTTAAATCCAAGGCTGGTCAAGCTGGGAGACCCAACCCAACAGTCTTGGTTTGGGGAACTAACAGGTCACGATGTGAATGATCTGCGATGTGTGATCAAGGCTTATTTTGTGCAAAAGCGATCGAAGCAGAATGACTTTCCAGCACAGCATTCGTGTTTCTACACAGTTCATCACTCTGTAGATCATCTTACGTCTCAAAGACGAAACATTTCAGAGCTTCTGTCTCAAAGTAAAACATTTTACAGCTAATATAAGTTTCATAGCTCGCAAGGTTTCATTAAAACTTTAAATATTTATAAACCTGACATAGCTGCTTGATGGCGAGGACGATGATCTGAACTGTTTGTACCTAATATGTTGTTTTTTTGTTCCTGACATCATGATTTAACATCATCAATTGATTCTCTTCAGTTCAGGGTAAGTATTGATTAGTTTGGAGTGGAGGAAGGTGTCTGCTTTCTGATCTGCTGGTAGTTTAGTGATGTTGGATCAGTTCTTGGCATCAGGAGTTAATTAGTGGGAAAATGAATGTGTGCAGGTGGCAGTGGGTCTGTCAGGCAGTCGGTGCTGTGTGCGCTCACCGTGTGTGTGTTGGGTTTGGCAGTGCGCCTGTGTGGCAGGTGTGTGTGTGTGTGTGTACATCTGGTTTGAGAAGCGTCTTCGTGGCAGTAGTGTTCATAAGAAGTGAATGTGCGTCTTTTTATTTTTGTTGTCATCACTCATTACAGACGTCTCCTTTCTCCTCCGTTGGAGCTGGAGACTCTTGCGGACGATGCTTGCAGTGGCGAGCAGCGGCTCTGGATGGTCGGGCGAAGCAGGAGGACTGGGCGGCGCAGTCGCAGGGTGCATCCTGGGAAACAGAAAGGCATGTGATGCAAAGCGCTGTAGAATTTCAAACGGAGAAATAAAATTTGTAACTGTGCCCGCTTCGGAGTTTCACGCGTAACTCACCTCCGGCGCTGCTCCTGCAGCCGCAGCGATGCTCGTTTCCTTCCCTCCTCCCATGATGCTGACCATCTCCTCCCCGGCTGTCTGTCTCATAAACCTCTTGTTAACAATTCGGGTCACGCTATCATTGCTCCCACCTAGCCCGGAAAGAGCGCCCACACCCACCGAAACACAGTCCAGCTTGGGTTCATCCACGCCGCCGAACCCGGCCGGAACTCCCACGCCTCCGAGGCCGACAAGGGGGTCTCTTTGAGCTTTCTCCCCGGGCACGGCGACTCCTCCTGGGCTACGACTGCTGCAGACGTTCCGGATGAACTCCTGTACCAGTCCTCCATACTTCTGAGAGCTGGGGTCCGGTCCACAAACTACAGCTACGGAGGGTTTACCTGCAGCGGGAGGCTGCCGAGCTGGGCTGGCAGTCTGACTGGGTCCTGATGGAGCACAGGGATCAGAGGTGTGTTTTACAAATGAAGGCATGAGTTCTGTTAAAAATGTTTATTGAAAAAATTTCAGTTAGTCGTACCCATTTCAGCCCTCCAAAGTGACTCTGTGCTTCCAGCGTGCTCCACCACGCTAAAAAGGCTGGAGAGGCCGTCGGTGAGGCCGTTCAGGACGGGGCTGTCCCTCGTAGTGGTGGAGCGGGCCCACGCAGAGCCCCCACCCCCACCTATGGGTCTCTGCTGGAGGCTCCACAAGCTGCGGTCCCTGCTGGAGGACGTCCCGTCCAGTCTGGAGGTGGAGCCTGAAAGCAGACGTTCGCTTTGTCACGATTCAAAAAAAAAATCTAAAATAATGTTTTTGTTTTTTTAAAAGAAAAGTCGAGAAAGTAGCGCTTACCGGACGACACCCTGCGCTGTAATTTTGGAGATCCGTACTTGGGCGAGCAGCACGGCCTCTCAATGCGGCTGTGAACTTTATCCAGAGATGTCGAGATCTGACGAGTTCGGGCCGACGCCAGCGAGGAGGAGGTTGTCAATGGAGGGCGGGGAGACCAAGCTTTGGGGTGCAGTCCTGTCCCTCTGCTGCTGGGAAAGCTCTCAGTTTGTAACCCGATGCTGACGGACTGAGCAGCAGTCTGTGTGGACCTGGTGCAAACACCAACAAGCTGGAAAGGAAAAAAAAAAACAATAATCAGAAAGGGGTTTGATTGAAACTTTATTGAAGGGATCCATGATTAGGTGTAACATTAGACTTTATTTGATAAACATTTATTTTAACTGTAAAATAAAGACTGTAAAAATGCTGTAGGCTGTTTAGTTTAGTAAATTTTTAAAAATATTTTAACACGGACAGAGCCATTTTATTTACACACAAAGCATTCTGGGTAAATGATGCACCGATGACCTATCCACATCATCATTTACCCAGAATGCTTTGTGTGTAAATAAAATGTCCTCATCCGTGTAATATATTTTTAAACTTTTAGTTTAAAAATGATAATAACTGAACATCCTACAGTATTTTTACAGTCTTTATTTTACAGTTAAAATATTTGTTTATCAAATAAAGTCTAATGTTACAACTAATCATGGATCCCTTTGAGAAGAATCCTAAAGAAAAGCACTACCTGAGTCCCAGGTTCCTTGCTGGACGTCCTCTCCAGAGAAGAAGAGCGGATGGCCTGACGGACGCAGTTGGTCATTTCCTTCATGTCGTCGCTCAGGTTGGCCGAAATCTCCCCGATCTCCAGGTTGTGGAACGGAGACGTGGACGTTATCCCGTCCACCACTCTGTTGGCAGTCCCGCCGCTCACGCTGTTGATAATAATGCTGGGCATGGAACTGGAGATGCAGCTGCTTCTGCTCTCCAGCAGCTCCCGGTGCTGCTTGGACAGCGAGCTCAGCCACTGCTCGTAGGAAGAGGTCAACGAGGACGCAGGCTGTTGGTGCTGACAGGCGGCGGCGGTCGGCAAACCGGCGTCGCGTTCCAGAGAGAAGCTGCCCGTTTGGACGTGATGAGGATCTGTGGCGTCCTGGTTATTTCTCCGGTGCTCCGCGCGTCTCACGGCCGGAGGGCTGTAGTAGATGCGGATGCCGGTGCGATCGGGAGCCGTGTAGCTCCGCCGCACAGATTCGACGTCCAGCTGAGATGCGACCGAGCTGCTGTGTGAGCCGCTGGGACCGTCCCAGGTTTTACACGTGTCCATGATCTCTGGAGTCTGAAGGAAAAGAAAACTAATTAAATACTCTCTTTGTTTACAATGATGGCCTAAACGTAAAGTTCGTAAATTAAAATCTACAAACCTCGTTGCTCAGGCAGGTCCAGTTCTTCCTGGTCATGTGACCGAACTCGGGGCGTGCATCAAATGCTTTCTCCTCCTGACTGTCAGTTTTGTTGCAATCTGTGTCCTCCCCTTTTAACGTGGATTTAATCCTTTAAACAAAAGTAATGAGGGAGACGTTAGGCTGTGTTGTCACAATAAACACAACAGCTAGGAGTAATATCAACATACTGATTATTAACAGAGTTTAATTAATGGAAAATATTCACAATCAGACCAGAACAAGCAGCAGTGCTTTTCATTGGCTGATTCAATTACCTTGGTAAAACTGATCCATTAGTAACAGCTGTGTCTGAAACCGATTCATCACCCGGCAGCTTCGACTGGGAGGAAAAACAAGCCTGTCAGTTTATAGGAAATCATTTGTTTTGGTTTTTTTTGGCAACTAATTAACATTTAAATGACCGGAATCATGCAGACATTATTACACCTTCAGGATTCTACTTTTCATTTTCATTTCCTCAGTGAATGTTTTCACACACACACGTGTTTATTTTTCTATCCTCATGGGGACTTTGCAATGACTTCCATTCATTTCTATAGCCTAACCCTCGACCCTAAACCTAACCTAAACTCAACCCAATAATGGGGTTCCACCATATTAGGGCTGGTCTTTGGTCTCCATAAGGACTATTTGTTTTTGCAATGTAGGTGTGAATACCAGAAACGGTCCTAAAAGGTAACAAATACAAGTATATACACACACACATACACACAATGATGCTGACTCATTGTGTGTCACACTCGAAAGCCTGATCTGAAACAAAGGAGTAATTTCCTTTCAAAGTAAAAAGAAAGGATGAGGGCGATCGTAAGGAGGAAGAATTACATCTGCAGATAATCTGCTCAGTTGTGCTGATGCACATTTTTCACCTCCACCTGCAGCTCAGTGAGCCGAAGCCCAGGCTGTCAGGATGAGGAACCTGTGCTCACAGAGAGCTTTAGAGATGCTAAATCAGTTTCACAAAGTGGTGCCTGGGAGTACACCTTTTTTTTTTTCCTCCTTCCAAATATCAGGCCGTCTTTTACATGTCTACAACCCAAACCGTCACATGAGCTGAACAGTCCAGCAGGCTCTGCACTAACTGGTCTAATGTTTGAACGGCCATCAGCTTTACAAGAAGAGTGAAAACACTTGAGATGTGTGGGTGACTGAGCATGACACAGAGACATACAGTTTCTGAAAATGACAAGTATATTCTCCTTCTCTGTTTCCTCTGCACTAGGAACTAAACAGAAAGAGGGAAGGAGATGGAGAGAAAGGAAAAGGTGTTTTTTATTAAACTAAACACTTCAAATTAGACAGAAGGGTTCTAACTGTTCCTCTGGTACCTCAACTTTTTAAGATTCTGACCTACTGTCTGATGCAGAATTTCATCATTCCTCCCTGACATGCTGATCTGATTTTTACAACTTCATACAATAATCAGGTTAAAACTAAAGTGGGAGGTAAACATTGGATTTGGTTGGTTACAACCTCTAAGAGAACCTCCAACGTTTCTCCCGTCGATACATAAAACTGCTGGTCGTACCAGCTCCTGCTGAGTGGCCTCCCTCAGTCTCTGCTCCCACTGAGCTCTCTCCTGACTGAACCGCTCCAGCAGCTCCAGCTTCTCCCTGCTCCAGTTCCTCTCGCCGATTTGAAGCTGACCGACAGAACGATTGATCGGTTCCGCGGGTCCGACGAGCCAAACGAACCAGGAGATGGAAACGACGAGACAAGAAGAGACAAGTTTAGAGTCCATGTGCACGCTGTCACTAATACAGCTCCGTTTATTTGTTTAGAAAAACATCCGGTTTGACTCTTGGGTTACACTTTCATTGTTTGTTACAGGTTTTTATCCATGTTCATGTTTACCTGTTTAGTTAGGTCCATCACCGCTGCGTAGGACTCAGCAAGGAGGTGCTGGTGCTCCTCGCGCTCCTTTTTGAGCGCCACCTTCAGGTCGATGGGGTCCGGCGATTCGGTGGAAGAGAGGGCTGCTGTCGCTTTGCCTGCTTTGCTCTCAAGCTGGAAGACACAAAACAGGAACCTTTTCTAATTTCTTTTAAGCTTAAAACAGCTGAGTCAATAACACTGAAATATGCAAGATAATAGCAGGAAGCCAGAAGTAGCTAAATATTAGCTGAAAGTCAGAGGTGTATGGTAACTAAATACATTTACTTTGTTACAGTATTTACGGTAAGTCATTTTTTTGAGGATTTGTAATTTTACATTTACAATGCTTCTGAAAATTAAAAGTAGCCAAAGGTAATAGCGGCAATAAAAGTAGCATAAAAAACACAAATAAGAAAGTATGCTGAAGCAAATTTCCAAAAAAACAATGTATTTGAAGGAGCTTAGCTTAATTCCAAGTAATTATATGGGGAAATATTTTTAAATAAAGTTAAATGTTTAAAAAAAAGTATAAAATGACAAAAAAAAAAATAAATCAGAAGTCAAAGCCCCCATTCCCTGAAAAAGCTGAATGTTTTTTATATAAAAAACACAAAGCAAGCAGGCAGAACTCATTAGACTGCAAAAAATGTGCAGAGAAACAAAAACAGGGAAACAATAATGTGAAAGTTGAATCAGCATTCACCCAATAATAAAACATTCCTCAGGAACATGTTATTTGTCCTACAATAGAAACAGACAAAAAGAAATACGTCTACAAATATTGACAGGAATCAGACTCTTAATGGACCAATTATTTTTATGAGGAAACCCCAACATTAATGCGTGCTGTGTCTTCCTTTACTTTTCTGTTTCTATCTTCCTCCTGACATCTTCCCTGCCGTTTAACTTCTCTCCTCCTTCTCATCACCTCTCGTCCCTGCAGACGTCTCGCCCTTTATTTAGAGCTGTCCCACCCCGTCTTTCACCCTCTCTTCCAGCCTGCTGTCACAGACCCTGTAGGTGGCATCGCCGTGTCTGAGCCGCACGCCGCCAACGCCACGGACCCATCAGTTTGACAAACGGGCGCAGACGATGGCTCGGCAACAGCCACACCTCCCAGACCCATCAATCCTCTCTCTGTCCCGACGAATCTGGCTCCGTGGCATCTGTGTGCGGTGCTAATGGTAAAACACACGCTCAGCCCAGCTCCCGTCTCTCATGGCAACCCTGGATTTCTTGTTATTGACAATCGCGGCCTAATGAGACCCTCATATCACAGAGGTTTACAGCTCAGGCAGTAAAATGGAGGCTGTTTGGCCGGCTGATTGGTGTTTATGGGTCCATCGGAGGCTCCTGATTTAACGCTCGCTACTTAAGATTCAGTAAGTTCAAAACCTCTATTTGGGTAGCAGACAGAAGCAACAATCCTGGATATACAGAGGTTAGCGATGAAACTGAAACACCTGTCATTTTAGTGTGGGAGGTTTCATGGCTAAATGTGGACCAGCCTGGTGGCCAATCTTCATTAATTGCACATTGCACCAGTAAGAGCAGAGTGTGAAGGTTCAATTAGCAGGGTAAGAGCACAGTTTTGCTCAAAATATTACAATGCATACAGCATTATGGGTGACATACCAGAGTTCAAAAGAGGACAGATTGTTGGTGCATGTCTTGCTGGTGCATCTGTGACCAAGACAGCAAGTCTTTGTGATGTATCAAGAGCCACAGTATCCAGGGTAATGTTAGCATACCACCAAGAAGGACAAACTACATTCAACAGGATTGACTGAGGAAGCTGTCTGAAAGGAATGTTCGGGTGCTAACCCGGATTGTATCTAAGAAACACAAAACCACGGCTGCCCAAATCACGGCAGAATTAAATGTGCACCTCAACTCACCTGTTTCAACTAGAAATGTCAGGATCTCCACAGAGTCAATATACACGACCAGGCTGCTATAGCCAAACCTTTGGTCACTCGTGTCAATGCCAAACGTCGGTTTCAATGGTGCAAGGAGTACAAATCTTGGGCTGTGGACAATGTGAAACATGTATTGTTGTTTACTGGTTTCCCCACATCCAGGAGAGTTATGGTGTAGAGAAGCCCCAAAGAAGCGTACCACCCAGACTGTTGCATGCCCAGAGTGAAGCATGGGGGTGGATTAGTGATGGTTTGGTGCTGCCATATCATGGCATTCCCTTGGCCCAATACTTGTGCTATATGGGCGCATCACTGCCAAGGACTACTGAACCATCCTGGAGGACCATGTGCATCCAATGGTTCACACATTGTATCCAGAAGGCAGTGCCATGTATCAGGATGACAATGCACCAATACACACAGCAAGACTGGTGACAGATTGGTTTGATGAACATGAAAGGGAAGTTGAACATCTCCCATGGCCTGCACAATCATCAGATCTAAATATTATTGAGTCACTTTGAGGTGTTTTGGAGGAGCAAGTCAGGAAACGTTTTCCTCCATCAGCATCACGTAGTGACCTGGCCACTATCCTGCAAGAAGAATGGCTTAAAATCCCTCTGACCACGGTGCAGGACTTGTATATGTCATTCCCAAGACAAACTGACGCTGTATTGGCCACAAAAGGAGGCCCTACACCATACTAATAAATTATTGTGGTCTAAAACCAGTTGTTTCAGTTTCATTGTCCAACCCCTGTATTAGGCGACTAGAAGAAAAAACAAAGAAGATATTTTTGTTTTAAATGAACAAACTTCCCGAGGTGTTAGTGAGCACATAATTTTTTTCTGTTTTCAGAAAGAGTCGAGTTGCTTGGTTCACCTTGCTTCTAGTTTTTATTCTTGCCTCAGCAGAAATGTCTCCTGAAACAAGCAGAGCATAAGCAAAACGTCCTTCCATCAAACACACGCCTACATGTAACCATCAAGGTGGTAAAACAGAAACAGTTCAGGCTGCACCCTAAAAGAAAACAAACAGCTTTTTTTTTTCTCGCACACGGACAGCACTGAGTTCCACCTGCGTTAAATTTACCAACTGATGTGCCAGCTGTCATCCTTTGTGAGTGAAGAGCACAGAACAGATGCGGCAAAGCAGAGCTTCCAGCTGCTCTCGCTGTTTTTACAGGAACAGCAGGTGTTTGTAACCTCGTCCTACGACCGGGGGAGGAAGACCGATCGACCCAAATGATCCGACGCAACGTTACAGGTGACCTCGGCTCTTCACAGAAAGGAAAATAGTTTTAAAGTTCCAGCCGTTATTCACAGTTTGTTGACTCTTTCTGAAGCTGAACAGTGATTATTTCCCATCAATCTCAGGTTGGATGGTGTTAGAAATGCTTTTGACTTGTTTGGTTTAAGCAGCCAGGGGAGCCACGGCGAGCAGCCAGAAAGCTTTGGCATGATCAGGTAGTTTAGCAAACTGATGGAATAGAGAATTGCTTGCAGATGTGATATTTAGTTTAATGAAACAAATACACACTTTGTGGTGGTTGTGTGTGTGGTTTCAGTTGACTAAAATAATGATAAACGTTGAAGTAATGCTTTATTTTCTGGATTGCTGGAATCCTACACAAAGCCATTTTTATAGGGCAGGGTTACTATCAAAAATAATTGTATGCATAAGAGTCTAAATTTGTACATTTAAGTCAATAAATGTGCATAAATTTCAGATTTGTATTTGTATTCATGTAAAATAAAATATTTTATTTGTGAGAATACAAGTTTAGAAGTTACAAATACAAGATACAAAGTTTTGCAACAATACAAGTACGAATCACAAATTTACAAGTACAATGCGCTTTTGAACTCACATCATTTTTCTAACATGCAGTCAGTTTTCTGAAAGCATCTTTTTTACTTGCATTTAAAAAAAAATCATTTGCAGAGCGTTTACTGTTTGCTGCGCATTTGCACCTGTCGGCCACCATCTTTTTCACGCAGGCGCAGACGTTCGATCGATCTTTTCGGTGTTCCACGCATAATGTCTGTTTTTTGATAGCTCATCAAGGTAGAAGACTTGTATTGCTGCAAAGTTGTAGCTTTGTAACTTCTAAACTTGTATTCTCACAGATAACATATTGGATTTTACATCCGTACAAATACAAATAGGAAATTTACGCACGTTTATTGACTTAAATATACAAATTTAGACTCTACGCATGGTTACGGTTATGGCGAATGGGGATGGATAAAGAATCCATATGAGCGGAGGCCTCCTAAGTGGGCCCATTGCTCTCCCACTGATCTTTATTCAAACCTTCGTGTCCCTCGGATGAAAGACACAAGGTTAGAAACACTCAGGGTCCATAAAGGGGTCCCCAAGAACTCTTTTCCTTTGACTACTCAGAGCCACACAGTGGCCTAAGTAGTGCAAAGAGGTCTTTAATTCAATGCCACAGGCATCACACAGACCATTGTCATGGAGTCCCATCACCATTTTGTACAAAGTTGTAGCTTTGTAACTTCTAAACTTCTCACAGACAACATATTTGATTTCACATCCATACAAATACAAATTGAAATTTATGCACATTTATTGACTTACATGTACAAATTTAGACCTAACACATACAATCCTTTTTGATAGTAACCTTACCCATATGTTTGTTCATTCCTCCTCATAAAATCTACAGGAATATCACTTTAAGGGAAAGGGGAAGCATCTTGTCTCTTTGCAAGCTGCTCCCGTCCACTATGGGACATCAGAAGACAAATGATTTTGTACCTCGATGCAAAGGCCCGACTCGCTCAGAACATGACGATGATTAACGATGACTGTCAGTGTTTGTGTGCGTCTCTGTGAGTCATATTGAATTTTGGGTGCTGGATGGAGCAAGATAAGGCTGAGAAGACCCTGCAGTGCTGGAACACTGACTGCATTATGAAACATTTTCATGCTTTTTTTTTAAAATCAGTGCCTTATATTCACTTTGACAAGTGATGAGTGGAGGTTTTCTGTGGATAAATAATGCTAATTTAAACTTATTTTCAGAAGAAAATAATGAAGCTTCTTTCAGAGCAACGTTTACCAGATGATAATTTAGTTTGCAAAACAAAATCCAGACACAAGCTGTGAATTTAAAGACATTTTATACATTTATATATTTTTCCAACGACAACATGCCAGAGCCAGATATCCTCGGATATTAAAAGGCCCTTTTCAAATTGCCCAGTATTAACAGGCCTTCTGCCCTCTTTTAATTTATCTGTCGCTCATCTGCTCAATTACACAGAGGGTGTGTTCCATCTGAGGGCCTGTTAATTAAAACTATTACTGCTTCAGCTGCTGTTATGAAACAGAGAGATAAAAGTAGCGAGGGGAGGAGGAAGTATTAAAGTCATTACTCAGAGCTTGCAGACGACAGAACAAAACAGTTTATACAGACAAATAAACCACCTCACAGATGGAGGTTAGGCTGAAATTTAAAGAGGCTGTTTTACACAAATATCCAGGTTCAGGTTTTACTTTTGGGTGGTTTTAATAGAACAATTTTAAACGCTTAAAAAAAAAATCTTTATGCTGTGATAACACCTAATGTCAGCTCATGTCTGAAGTTGTTTGTCAGAGCTCACGTCTCTTTAAGGTCCCTGTCCTGACAGATAAGATTGCTCCAGATTGTTCGGGTGATCGGCCAAAATCAGCAGAGCCTAAATTACCCGTTTGTTTTCATTTTGAGGCGTGCCAAATTAGCCATCCGGCAGACATTTTGCAAATCTGGAGGAGAAGAAAGGTGGGCCAAGAAAGACCACAAAGTGATTAAGTGCAGCCCATAACTCAGTAGTTTGCAGGATGAATGTTAGCAGCACAAACCTGCAAAATTCATCTTCTCTTTCTTCCTCATCAGCTTCACACATTGTTTGCTGTCCTGTTTATAAAAAGCTGCTTATTCGGCTGATAAATCTTGAATGGATTCAAAGTTCAGTTTGTAATTACACCACTGTACAAGCTACTTTAGTAAAGTTACTGGCGGCACAATGACTTCATTATTACCTGTGTGATGAGGCCCTTCAGCTCGGTTCTCTCCACTTCCCAAGATGCCTTGGCCTTGGCAAACTGCTGGGTGAGTTCCTGGGAGCCTTGTCTCTCCTGTCTCAACTCTGCACTCAGATCCTGCAGCGCAACCCTCAGGTCTGCCAGCGTGCTGCTCACAGCACTCGACTGCAGGGAAACACAGGCAATCCATTAGACCACCTGGATGTATTATTTAGATTGTGAGGACAAGCTGAAGACATGTTTAGGTTAAAGTCAGGGTAACACAGCTTCAGATGAGTTTAGAGTAAGTGGATTTCAGTCCCATGAATGTGTGCACATGCCGCCATCTCTCTACCTTTATAGTTGGACTGAGTGGTTGCTCATCTGCAGAATCTCGCTTGTCCGTTTGGGTCGTGGGGCCGGACAGGTTGTCATCCTCCAACAACACATACAGGTCGTTCAGGCTGGTCATCTGAAGAACCAATCAAATTTAGGATTTAGTGAAACTGTGTCCCTTGACATGAAGCCTAGATTTAAATACACCACGTTAAATGTTCAGCTTTTTTTCCATCCCAATCAAATGATTAAAACCAAAGTTCAGAAAAATGAGTTAATTTGTATCTCTTGTATAGAAACGTATTACAACACCTCTAAAACGTCCTTCCACTCTGCGTCCTTCTTGCAGCCCAGCCTCCACTGTTTGAGGAAGCAGCGGAGTTTGAGGCTGAGCAGTAACAGAGCCTGTTTGAGGTGCTGGGACTCCTGGACCAGCAGAGTCCTCTCCTGGTTCCACAGCTTCTGCTGGAGCCGAGCCTGGAGGTCCAGACTCTGCAGCTGGAAGTCCCGTCGCAGTAAAGCCTTCTGGTGCTCCTCTTGGAGCTGAATGAGAGAAATTAAAACACACGACTGTTAAACAGCTCAACATCTGTTTGTTTCTATAGAAAGGTTACCATTAAAAAAAAATAAGGATAAATAGATATAATAATTCAAATTAAATTAAAACCAGACAGAGAGCAGGTAGTTTGTTCTTAAAATATTGGCAAACATTTCCTTGTTTTCATTTATATTGCAAACTGACCTGTAAAAGTTTGAAACTGATGTCTTTGTAATTCTGCCTCTCTTTCTCCAGCTCCTCCTGAGTTTCTGACTCCTCTGCTTTGGACAGCTGGACACTGATCTGGATAGACAAGAGAACAAAAAAGATCGGTGATAAATTAAGATTACCCTGGTTAAAACAGCAGAGAACAAGAAAAAACAGCAATAATAGTAAGTACAGTACAAGGGGGGAAAAAAAAGATTGATTGCCTAAAATAATAATCCAGAAGGTGGTTGGTGTGAAAACTACATTAAAGTACTTTTGTGCAACAGCACCTTTTAAATTCCATTTCACACACACACACAGTTATCTTCATGCACTCTCCCACGGCTCATTACGCTGCTGAGTGAGTGCAATCCATTCACCAACCACTGTACCACTAATGTCCTTTTTTACCCTCCAATAGGCTCCGTTTCTACCCTCCATCACCCTCAGTCAGGAGCACTGCCCTGCCTGCTAACTGCCTCCACAGTTAGTCAAAAAAAAAAACTGCTCCATGAAAATGTGCAACAGTGTTAGGAGGTGTATTAAAATAGTAAATGATAATAAGCAATAAGTTTTGTTACTTGAATAATATTATTGTTTGAAATTATTTATTGAAAAATAGGGGAAGATAATATAAGATTTATTTTTCTTCTTTCTGCTGTCTTTCATTTTACTCGTGATTTGTACTTTTTGTTGTATATAGAATTTGTTTTTTTACGGAGCCCGGGAGGGGACATGGGAGATTTTTTCCTTTTTTTTCTCCCACGCAATGGTACTGTGCTACCTCGCAATTCCTTTACCGTTTATCACTGTTGTGCTTGCCGGTTTGTTAACAAACTCACATGCTATTAGCGAGTTAGCCTACTACTTCAATTCAGCTTCGGAATGGAATTTCTTTCAGTTTGTTACATTAGGCTTTTAGTCCATGTTTAAAAAAAGAGAATTACCTAAAACTAGCTCTGGACATTTACTATGCACAAATATACATTAAATAGCACTTTTAAGTTAAATTAATAACTCCTTACAAATCCTTACTTATTTATTGTAAAAAAAAAAAAAGTAAAAACATTTAAAACCTTGAGTGCAACCTAGCTAAGCTAGGCTAAACTGAGCTAAGCTAATACAAAATAGGCTAATCAAAGTTTAGCTAAGGTTATTGGACCAAATATCCACAATAAAAAGTGAACCAGGCTAGGTTTAACTTTAAACCTGGGGTGGTTTTGAGTGCAACCATTTTAATCTAAGCTAATAATCGAGGCTAAAATAAGCTATGCTAACCCAAAAGGCTAATCAAAATGTAGCTAAAGTTCAGGCCAACATGAACACTAAATGGTAAATTTTTGAGAAGGTATCTGGGTGTAATTATTTCTTTGTAAGCACATTATAACCCAACACAGCAAATAAACAGACAAGACATACTACGGTTCAAATTATTTCCCACATCATGTTGTAGAACATGATCTGCAGAATTATTCTAAACAGAAAATTCTGGCTGAATACAAACTCTTGGTGCTGGTTTCCTGTTTGGCTCCATCTGTATCTGCCTTTTACCTTTTTTGTCTCTCTTATTTTTGTATCCCTGACCCGTCTGCCCTCTTCGTCATGAATGAAGACGCAGACGAGCAGAGCGCTGGATACCATGGAGACACAGCGGTGAAAAGGTCAAACAAACAAGAGGATTATTCCTCCTGTCAGTGGCCTGGCTGACAGCGAAGCACCTCTGCTTATTGTGTTTACAGCGCAGTGTTGATAAGTGAATTTAATGAATTCAAATAAATATAAATAAAATGTTTTGTAACTACAGCCTATATTTAAAAGTTTGTCTTTCTGTTTTCGTATTAAAAGAACTGGTTTCAGGTTGAGTTAGATATGAGCCATCAGATCATCCAAAACAGACACATCCAGCCTCCAAAATAAGTTTATAGCTGTCATGTTGTTCATCACTGAGCTCACCAATGCCTGAGCTGCCTCCGTCTCCTGCTCCATCTGGCCGCGTTCCTGATTTTGCATCTCGTTGCTGACAGATTGGCCGTTCTCCTTAGTTTCATCGCTCACATCTGGCTCGGATCGGTCCCTATAATCGGGCTGCTGCATGCATGCATGGGCAAGTTAATGAAGAAAAAACAAAAACAAACAGAACAGAGAAAAAGAGATGGGGGTAGGAAACATTTTGGGAGGAAAAAACAAAACAAAACAAAAAAAAATGCAGGATATGACAGACAACAAAGAAACACAACAATAAGAAAAACCAAGACAACCAAAATAGTGTCTATCCAAGTGACAATAAAAACATGAAAACAAAAAAAACATAACTTACAAGACAAAAAAAAGAATGTAGAGGAAAAAGAGCTTGGTCAAAGAGGAAAAGGAGAGAGTGGAAAAAAGAAAAAAAAGGAGGATGGAGGGGAGAACGAACAGCTGAGTGGCGAGGAGGGGAGTGGCGTAGTAGATGAGGCGCAAGAACAGGGGTAAAGGTATCAGAACAACAGAGTTACGAACAGAAATGAAGGAAGAGGAGAGAAAAAAAGAAATGGAGTAAGGCAGTTAAGAAAGTCAAAGCAGAAATAAATTAACGAGGAAGAGATGTTAGGCAAAAAAAAAAAAAGAGAAATAATGAGAAGAGGTGATGTGGGATGTGCAGGAAGAGGTCAGATGAGGGTGTGGTGGTGGAGGGATGTGTGAAAAGGCGGGAGAAGGCAGTGAGGAAGTGGAAGGTTATGAGCAGAAATTGATTGAATATGGTGCCCGTGCAGACAGAAAGAAGGGAGACAAGAGAGGGAGGTGAGATTGAAGGGGTTGGAAATGGCCTCTAATGGAGTCTAAACATTTTACTTTGTTATTGTTATAGAATTTATTCACTGCTTCCTCCAAACAAGTCAAATAAATCAGATTTGAAAATAAATGCTAACGTAGTGACTTTATTAAAGGGGGGGTGGGGTATTATGCAAAATTCGACTCTTGAGCTTTATATCATGTTATAATATTATTCCGTCATCAAAAACACACCCAGAGTGTTGCTTTGACTCATTCATGCATGTTAAGTGGAGCTGCCTAAACGCTTGCTGGTACTAAGCTCCGCCTATTTACACAAAGCTCCTCCCTTCATCGTGCCTCCCCCACACACAGTTCCACCAGACTAGCAGCAGGACAGATAGTTCTTTACAAATCACTATGATTCCATTGCAAAACGTATCTTAAAAATGATCGAAGTTCTTGATTTTATTGCAAAACTTTGCTTCATAATATTCTGTATAAGGATGCGAACAATTAATCGACTTATGATTGATCGTTAAATAATGGTTTATTGGATTAAAATTTCTTCAATTCGATTAATTGAAAACATCCGTTTAAACCTTATTCTAGTGTAGTTTTGCCTTCATCCAGTAGATGGCGGCGCTGCTCTCAGCCTGGCCTATTCTACCCTGGCCCTATGTTGAGCTGAGCGGAGAGTCGTCCGCCTCCATCATTTACACCAAACTCGAAAGAATAGTACCGAAAGCTGTACTGGACTATCCAGCAGTATGATGCTTAAAGCAAGAGAGCAGGACGATATTTAACGGTAAGCTAACTTTAGCTTCTTGTAGAGTTTAGCTCCATGTGAAAGAACAAAACAAAACAAAAAAGATAGTCACTACAAATAATTACCGTGAAGCTAATCTCATCTCCGGCCAGTGAACAAATCAAATGAACAGTAACTGTTGTCAAATCAGGCCAGCCCGGATAAAACCACAAGGATTGTAAACAAACACAGTTCCTGTGCTCATTTGTATGTTTAGCCCTCTCAGGTCATGTTTATAGTTTGTTTTTGAGTAAATCTTTAGATTAAAATGTCCCCCTGTGTTTAAATGTTAGTTTTACATTTCTCTGTTCACGGTGGATTAAGTTTTTTTACTTTTTTTTTTCTTACCTTTTTTTTTCTCAATTAGCAACCTAATAGATTCCTTTTTTGTTATATTTTATAAATATGTCCAAGAGCCTCTGTGAACACTCAGGTTCTTGAGAAAAAGCACATGAAGCAATGTTGTGAAGACGTGCTGAAGTGGAAGTGTAGGAAACGGTAGGAGGTTCTTAAACAGAAAGAGGCCAATTGTTTTGGATGCTATGATGTAAATTCAAATTTATTTTTGATACCACATTGTGGTAGAATGTGCCTGAAAAATACATAATACCCCCCCTTTAAAGAAATCATAATGGCTTTTATTCATTTCCAACCATCAAAAAAAAAAAAGATCTGTCATCAGGTAAATACAAAAGTCAGTCGTGGATTTCTAATTTGTGGATCTTATATTAAATTTAGTTTGGATCATTGCAGAGCTGAAAATGCATTAAAAAAAGGAAAAGGCTCTGAGTCAATCAGAAGACCCAGAGAGGTCCCCGTGGTGCATTTCAAATGGAAAATGGGATTCAAGAAGCAAGGCTGGAAAAGTTTTCCGCCCCTGATTACCTCAGGTACATCAAAGCCATTTCAAGTTAGAATATTCTTTTCGGCTGAGTGCTAATGAAATTTTAAACGTTTTTAGGCATGTAAACTCAACTCAATCAAATCAAAATCCATATTGAAACATGAATGTGCCAAGTCAACATCTGTATTACTGATGTGTAAGGACGAACGGTATTTTTCAAAACCTCACTATGTTTGAGCAACTGGCTCCATTTGAGGCACAAGGCAGCAATCAAACAGGTTTGGAGGTATTTTATCAGCATGCAGAGGACATGGTGAGTTTTTACACGGACAGCTCAAATCTGACACTCCAGTATGAAAGTAGAGTCAGAATCATTTGGATAAAAGGGAATGTGTTTGTAACGGCCAGGATTAAGCTGGAGCTACATCAGATTTGAGCATTCTGCGTAAACGCATTCCCCGCCCTCCAGGTGGAGAAATTAAAGCGGCACATCGGGATGGGATTGAGAGTTGGTCAGCCAAAGTAATGTTAAGGCATTAAAAGAAAACATAAACAAAAGAACCAAGCGAAAAGAAGACACTAAATAAAGAAAATGAGAATCAAGGGAGACAGGAAAGTGAAGGAGAGAGGATTGTGCTTCTTGTCTTTTACCTTTTCCTCCTCTCTGTCCTTCTGCTCATGGCAGGGGACGGAGGTGCGGGGGGAGGGGGGAGGGGAAGCCCCTTCCACCTGAGCGTCCCTCCCACCCAACGGGGCTTTCCCCAGGGCGTCGACCCGCTCCACAAAGGCCTGCAGCTGGGAGTGCAGGGCCTGAAGCCTGCTGGTCAGAGCACCGACCAGAGGGCGGTCCGTCAAATCAGACAGCTCGGAAATCTGAATGAATGAATAAATAAATAAATAAATAAATAAATAATCAACATATATTTCACTGCTGGTCAGTCCTGGCAGTGAGAACGTGAAGATTTGATAAATGATGAGCTGCAGACTGAAATCTAAACTACTGGTCAGAGAAGCTGTGACATGAAAAAGTATAAAATAATCAGATTTAACGGTTAAAACGAGCTGAAAGAACCTTTGAGCAAACACAGAACTCGTACCTGGCAATGAGGCTGAGGTTTTTCCGGCTCACACGGTTCTGCGGCGTCATCGTCGCAGGCCTTGTGGTACGATGAAGGGGCCGAGGACAGGCAGTTGGACTCGGGGGAGGTCAGAAGCTGTATCGCGGTGGAAACCAAACGAGCCTGGTCCCTCATGGCCAGCAAGGCGTCGCGGTCCTTCTGCCCCAGGCACCCCGGGAGCGATGTCGTCGGGTCGGCGTTGTCCTCCAGCCTCTTTTTCTGCTCCTCGATCTCCACGGCTTCGTTCTCTCCGCCCACGGGCTCCTTGCGATGCGGCGAGCTGAAGGAGACACACAGGAGGTTTTAGAAAAGTTTTTTAAGCACAAAACAAACCTTCACAAATACTGATAAATCTGGAAGAGGATTATGGCTCCAGAGACTTTATTCTAATTCTGAGGGGAAAAAAGGCAGAATTCTGAGATTACAAACAAAAGATTTTTTACAGATTTCCTTTTTTTTGTTTTTGTTTTATGATTTCCTTTTTTTTTTTTTTTACAGAATTTTCACTTTAATCTCAGAATTTTGATATTTTTTTCTAATCCTGAGAAAAAAAGTCAGATTTATGAGATAAAAGTCAGAATTCTAGAAAAACAAACAAACTACATCTGAACTGAGGAAAAAACATTTTTAATTTCCTCTGAGGCCCTAATCCTCTATAGGTAAATGTATATTGAGTACTTAAAACTAAACTGATCATTTCGTTCTAATATTTTCTTAGATTTACTTATTTAATTCTAAATGAAATAACACTGATAAACAGTTGGTTTTTGGTGTTTACATTTGATGAAGTCAGGTTCCTCTGGAACAACTGGAGGAAAACATTTTACTCTAGATGACCTTTTTCTCTTCCTCATTAGGTGCAGTTTCTGTTTGTTTCTTATTTTAAGGTATAGAGCATAGTAAACATTGTAGCTGCGTTATACTCTTCAAACCTGTCCTAAATGTTATTTACTGCTATTTCACATAGTTTTCCTTCACCTTGATTCACCTTGTCAGGAATGTTCTGAACATGTGAAGAAAACACTTCCCCTAAATCAGCTCCAGGTGGGTAAAAGAATCAGGACAACTAAAGGTCGCCGTCATTACTCATGACAAAACAAGAAAATATAGAATTACCTGAACGGGAGGCATTCGGCTGAGTCCCCTGCCTCTGCGTCCGTCTCCAGAGCGAGTGTTAATGAGGAAGAGGAGGAGGAAGGAGCGTGGTAGGAGGCCAGATCACAGCGCTGCAGGTTGGACAGAAGAACGCGGTTCTCGTACTGAAGTTTCTTCACCTTCCCGCTCAGCTCTCCGACCTGAAGCCTCGCCGCTCGCAGCTCCTCCTCGTGGGCGGGGGCGTCCGTGCTGATGAGCACCGCCCCTTCCTGGATGGAGCGCGCGGGGCCGTCGTGGAGCAGCCCGTCCGTCAGGGACGCGAGCGAGCTGGACGCCGTCGTGGTGGACGCCACGGGCGGGAAGTCGGACTTGCAGCGGTTGATCTCGTTCATCAGGAGTTTGTTCTGCTCCTCCATCTCGATCAGAGACCGGCGCAGAAGCTCCGCCTCCTCCTCCACAAACTGCAGGTGTCTCTGGAGCTCCATGACGTTTTCAGACGAAGCCCCTCCCCCAAGCACCGAGGCCCCCCCCGCGAGGCCGAGCCCCGCCACCGGGCTGCCACCGACACCTGTGAGATCGTGAGGTCCATCTAGGGATGAAGAGACAGCCAGAGGTCAGATTGTTTTTCCAATCGACAATACATTTACTGTACTGAAGTCTGGGCTAAAGCTTGAAAAACAATTACAAAAACCATTTATGTTTTACAGAAAAGGAGCCATAAGAATTATCACTAATGGTAAATGGTAATGGTAATGGTAAATGGACTGAACTTATATAGCGCTTTATCAAGTCCTTCCGGACCCCAAAGCGCTGTACACTTACAGACGT
>JARVGW010000047.1:19521620-19534096 GCA_031762495.1 Anablepsoides rubrolineatus | reverse complement strand
GTCGCACCACATGACATTTTGACACTTTTAATATCACAAAAATGACCAAAAAGAACAGTTTTTGAAAGGATAAATTAGGTGTATATATGGAAGATATATTGCAAGTCTGTGGTTGCTTTTTATGCATCTAAACCTATTTTTAACTGTAAAAAGGAGAGCTGGACAAAAAAATTGGGCATCACGTCATTGACCCAAATAGCAACCTAATAGATTCCTGTTTTGTTATATTTTATAAATATGTCCAAGTTTAAGAGCTGGCACAATAACTTTTTATAAAATATAAAAATGCACTTTTTTTATTTTAGTGTAAAAAAATTAGCCCTTCATGTCATAGAAAGACCCTTGATTCCAGAGAAATGTCAGGTTTTAGGAAAATGGTCGCTTATCAATTAATCATTAGTTGATCGATAAGATCAATCAACTTTAGATTAATTTATTAATCAATAACTTAAATTCCTAAACAATACCCTTGAAACAAAACAAACTTGTTTTACTGGACATGAGGTAGTCCTCGCAGCAGAGGAAGAGGACATAGTGGATGACTTTCAGACCTTTGCAGAGGAAGGTAAGTTCGGTCGGCATTAGATGCCCGATCACCCAAAATGAAGTAAATCGGGTCAGACAGACCGTCCGGCCCCTACTTTTATTAAAACTGTCAAGTAAAGCCTGAGGCTGTGTTAATTGATGACTTTCTCTCTATCTATAAAACTGTCAACAGTGAGCACAAAATGAAAATATATGACTTCTTTTAATTAATATCTGATTGTCTCACCTCCTTCATCCTCAGAGAAACACACCCCGCCAGCCGAGGATCAATTTACATCCCCACACTCCCCGATAAACGCATCGGCAGCCACAGACCTCACTACGTTGCCTTGACGACAGCTTCCGCAGCCGGTCGCCAAAGCTCCCCGTTGGCAGCGCGTTAATGAAACGACCGAAACAGGAGGAGGAAGGGAAGGAGGATGAATGACGAGAGGATGGAGAGGAGTGGAGAAAGGGGGAAGAAGGGATGACAGAAGACAGGAGGAGCGGGACTCTTCTGGACGGTCTCACCGTTTTCAAAGCTCGAGACTCATGAAATCATCGCAGTTTCTCCTCTGAGTTCAGCAATCTATTTATCCGTTATTTTAAACAGCTTCTGGGTTCAATAAGCTAAACCTAATTTACATAATTAAGGAATGATAGTAAACAGAGAATTGACGTTATGAATCATGCTGGAAACATAAACCGAGACACGAAGATAAATTGTAAACAGAGAATTCAAGACTGAGAAGAAAATGAGAAAAATATTACAAAGACGTTATGGTTTTACTCTAAACTGTAACACTGCGGCTGCAGTTACAGCATACTCCAGGTTGTTAAGGGTTTTACTACCACATATCTTTTGTATTCACTGGCCTTTTTTCCAATTATCCTCCATTTTCTTGATGCAGGGAAAAAAATCTAACTGCTCATTTTAAATCGATACTTTTACTTTTAATACTTAAGTACAAAAAATATCAGATACTTTAAGACTTTTACTCAAGTAATATTCCTAAAGGAGACTTTAACTTTTACCAAAGTAAATTTTTTGGTGAGATACTTGTACTTTTACTCAAGTATCACTTTGTGGTACTTTATACAACACTGGAAATTGGAGATCGGCAAGAAAACTGCCATCAATGCCCCTCTAGTCTGAACAACTTCTAAGTGGCTGTTCAGTGGTTGACACCTTATATTTCTCATATATGAAGATGATTTATTGATTGATTGTTTATGAATGCAAATGTTTTACTCTGCTATAATCATGGATGACTGGAGAAACACATACCAGATTTAGTACAGCTAATATGTAAAATAAAAATGTCTGTGATCTGTAATTAAATTTCTTGTCTTGTGAAGTCAAACAAATTCAGATTTTCTTATTCAATGTGTTTAAGAAAAGCATCCCAGGAGTCACACTGCAATATGAAAAGACATTCATCATCCCACCCCTAACTTCATTTTGTTGCTCGCAGACTGCAGAGCTGCCAAGAACTGTCACCTCAGAGTCACAGAGAGAAACCATATGTGAAGACAAACACACACACACCTCCGCTGACACACAGGGTCTCCATCTGGTTAATGTGTGTATGTGATGGTGGATGTCCCAGAAAACCAGAAACAGACCCCTGTTATACCCCTATAAATAGAGTGAATTATGTGCAGTTTACAGTTCTCTGTTCTCCACCTGCAGTCCAACTGATGGTTTCTGACAGGAAGCAGCTTCTAATGAGGAAAAACCGGAACCTTCTCTTCTTAAAACTGCTGAGATTGGACTGAGTCATAGAGTCAAAGTTCTGGTGACAGAAGAAAGATCAAAGGACGGAAGGATATATGTTATGTAAGTTTGCGAAAGTTAAAAAAGTAACAAAAAAAAACTAACTAAACTAAGCCCATCCTAAAAATGAATCTTGTACATTTTCTATGTTTGATTTCTTAGTATGAAACCATTTAGACAACAACCACAAATTAAGTCACATAATCTGTTTATTTTTTCACAGATCCCTCTCCACATGGGGTAACACGCGTGAACGGTGCAGTTCAGACACACAGACACACTTACGACCTCCTTATGGCATCTGGCGTTTTGAAAAGTGCGATTCGCAAATTTAATTAGTGGGGATTTCTTGTCACGCGAGGTTTCACACCTGACAAACACACACGTCAGCAGTGGTAGCCGGCTGTGTGTCAGACAGTACTGAACGTGGAAGTGGAAGACAGTGAAACGGAGCGAGGATGACAGGTCGACTCAGTTCTTCAGTAATTGGCAACGTGAACTGCTTCAGTTGTGTGTGTGTGTGTGTGTGTGTTAGCCTTTTTGAGACACTTTCAGCTGTGAATAAAAGACTGCTGGATAAACAAAAGCTCCACAGTACAACAACAATGTCAAACATTGTGCCAACAACCACTAACAGATCACTCGTCAGGTCAAATATTACAGTAAAAGCTTTTTATATAAAGTGGAAAAACTAAGTGTAAAGGAGAGTGGACGTTTTTCGCAAATATATTTTTCCCATGGTTTTCTTGTGACATAATGTCTTTATCACAAGAAAACCAACATAATATGTCAATATTATTGTGTCATTATCATGTAATATTGATGAGTGTGTCCTCCAGATGACGAGTTATGGTTTTCCTCTTGTGCATCATTCGGTAAACATGGAGATGGCTTGGTCCCTTCAGCTGATCGCCAATGACGTTTATTGTATTATCAGCAGGATCACGTAAGTGTTAACGCTTGTTGAGCTGCAAAGCCGTCTCCTAAAATGACGAGGGTTGATATGAAAGTTATCTGCACAAAACAAACAAAATGCAATGTCATGATATACGGTACGATATACTCGTTATCTCGAGAAATCCATCAGGAAATTATCAACTTATCTTGAGAAAACGCTCATCATTATGAAGAAATTAATTGGGGTTTGTTTACTACGGATTTTTCTCGGGTGAATAATAATCTCTTTATTGTGTGACCACACCCAAAGAAACGGGCATACACATTATCGCTCTGCCTTCATTTCCCTGTGGTGTGTAATAAATATTATTTTCATGGGGGCGTTCGTAATTGATTTTAAAAGTACCAAAGCGGAAGGCCACAGTGTGCATCATCAAAGCAGACTAAGTGGATCTTGTCGGCCCGTTTGATCTGCCTGACAGCAGAATGACGCCCGGTTCTGACAGGCATGAAGGCCTCGTGGTGACCTTTAGGTGTGTCTGACAGTTCAAACACAGACGCAAAGTTCAACACGTTCGCCACACGCAGACATTTAATCATCAAATGCATGGTTAAACCTCATCTTGCTAGTTTCAGGACATCCATGATTTTTTATGTGTCAGAGTTAAAAGAGATGTTAGATGTACCATCATGTTGTAATATTATGTACATTATGTATTGTTACTGCAATATCAGTTTAGATTAAAGCAATATGTGTGACTTTTAGGTTTTAACAGCACCTTAGATTATAAAGCACACATGAGTGTTATGATGACAAAACAGAAAGAGAAGTGATGGAAATGTGGGTTCACCTCAGCTGATGTTGTAATATTCAATAATATAATCCCATGCTTATCTGCTGTCATGCAGTCCTGATCTCTTCTCAGAAGTGTCAGAGATTTCCTGTTTGTCACTTGATGTTAAACACACAACTTGTCTGTCAGTCGCACTGTTTATTCCCTTCATCTTCCTTTTCATCTTTTCTTCCATCTGAGTCCAGTAATCCTGGCAATCAGCTGCCGTAACAGGAAATCAAACAAGATGATCGGTGCCTTAACCCCACTTTTAAAGCGATGGGGGACGGTTGTCCCGTTTCCACCCAAAATAAGCCATGCTCAAGTTACTCAGTTGCTAAAGTGACTCAGACAGATGCTAATACTGGCACATAGCCACACGCAAGCACACACAGGCGTTCCTTATAGCTTCGCATAAAGGATTGAGCTACAGTAAATGTGGTTTTAAAAGGCCATCTTATCGACCCACAGCATGGTGAGGTTATTACACTGAATAGGACGTGCTGAGAATGGACAAGGCTGCTGATAGCAGATAAGCAACTGAAGAAGAGGACGACCACATGGTGCTGATTTTATTATGTGGTTGTTGCTGTCTGCAAAACAGACTTATAGCTTAATCTAAATGAAGGGAAGTAAAAGAAAGACATAGAGACGTAACTAAATATCACAATAACAATGTTTTAAATTGCCAAAAAGTCTTATACAGACAAAAAACAGACAAAATATTTTTGGCTGATTGCCATGTTTTTCATTTTAAGTGATTGAAAAAAATACCAAAAATTTGAAACACATATTCAATCTTGCACCACAGGAGGGTTAAAATCAGACCCCCTCGCTCACTTGTTCCATGTACAAAGCTGAGTGCCTCTTCTGTTATAAA
Organism: Anablepsoides rubrolineatus; assembly: GCA_031762495.1. NCBI lineage: Eukaryota > Metazoa > Chordata > Actinopteri > Cyprinodontiformes > Rivulidae > Anablepsoides > Anablepsoides rubrolineatus. The sequence continues at coordinate 19,529,184 of JARVGW010000047.1, read as the reverse complement.
TCATTATTCGGTTGAAGGCTGTAGCAGAAACGCAAACCCTTGAGAAAAAAACACACAACATTACACACATACACACACACCCAGTAAACCGCTTGGTTTTGCTCCACCACTCTGATCCAATCTGGGCTGGGATCAACGAGATGGGAACTGTTCGTTTTTTTACCTCAATCTCACAGAATAACACACATTTGTGTTATTAAAACCTTTGAAAGTTGCAGAAGAAACCTCCAAAGTGCACCAAGATAACTAAGGGAGGGAAAGTACCAAAAAATATTCAGAAATCATGATGCTATCAACTATTCTTCCCTACATGACTCAAACAGCTAAAAAATGTAGAAGTTTTAGCGGTTTTAGAAGATCGAGTGCCCATGGACATTTTCTGCTAACTTTTTTACATTTCCATACATCCACTGCAGCCTGAAAATGCAGATGTCTGCAGTATTCACTCCGGACCTCCTGCAGGGATTATCCACCCACCTCCCAGTAAAATTTCCAAAAGATCAGCAGGTGAGTCGATGTGCGAACATGGCAACAAATCTTTCAGAGCTGCTGCTGCAAAAAAAAAAAAAAAGAATTTTGACAGTGCATATGGCTGATAAACTGTTCTTTCAATACACTCTTTCCTGCTGAGTTATATGTTGCTACTGAATACAGTGAATATGCTCAGATTCATGGAGCAACACCCTCAAGAAGCTTAATCAGCCATCTTCAACATATTTTAAAGGAGTTTCAGTAAGTAACACCTTTTGTTTTGTCTTCAGTAAATTACAGTTTTCTGTGATAAGTAACTACAATAGTGTGTGTATATATATATATATATATATATATATATATATATATATATGCTGTTGTGTTGCTGTTGTGTAAAATAAATGCACCAGAAAAGGGTTCAGCCAAATTTATTTGATGTGCTTGTTAAATATTTTGGTTTGGAAACTGGTGACTTCTTGCAGTTTACAAACACTGCTACTAAGCTAATGTCAATGCTAAGTTGTTGTTAGCTGTTCCTACAAGTCACACAAAAACATTGCTTGAATTAAATTTAATGTCAATTTTTAATGTTGAAATGACATAAAAGACTTATCACACATCCATTCTAAAGTTATTTTCATTATTGCCTTCCGAGCTAACTGAGCTAACTAAGCTAACTGAGGATTTGCTAGCTCATTAGCTTAGCCCCGAAAAGCAGAATAGTAATCATGGTTTTGTAAAGCTTCTGAAATTTTTGTAAAAACAAAATGTATTGTATTATATTAACATTAGCTCACATTGGTTGGGAATTTTTTTGTAAATAACAGATAAAGAATGGGGAAAAAAGGGTTGTGATTATGTAGCCAAGCTAACAAAAACAAATTCTGCTTTAGACTTTCATGTCAACACATCTATTTGCTGGCTTTCACAGAAATGTAAAAGTTATTAAAAACTAGGCAAATAAGTGAAATCCCTTAAACAGGTTTGCATGTTTGTTTTTTTAAATCATACGGTTTAAGTCCAGGCTTGTTTTACTGCTGTGGGTGATGTTACTGCTAATTATGAGAAAGCCTATGTGTGAAGTAGGCCAGCAGGATATTTAAAATCAGCCTGAGCTAATTAATAGGTGGGTGAGTCATCATTTTTCTGGAGAGCCTGTTTGTTAATTTTTTTACATGTACATTTATGCACAACCGCCCTGTTTTTTAACGAGAGTTTGTAACGTCGAGAACCTTGTTAGGTGAAAATGCTTTTCTGCTGAATAAAAAAAAAAGATAAAAGACGTTATTGATCTTTAACGGAATGAATGGTGGTCATTTAAGCTGAGCTGGTTTGGTTTTGTGCACCACAGCAATTTCAGTCTGTCAAGTCTTTGTTCTAATAACTCATCCAAATAACAAACACGTTCAGCTGAATTCAAAAAGCCAGGAGGGATGTTTTAGAGCCAAAGAGAAGGAAGCTTCAGTAAACTCAACTATCGGACACATTCAAAGGATTTGGTTTACATTGGAAGATAAAAAAGGTAGATTTGCAGGCAAATTGCCCAAATTCAAAAGGTTTAAGTTGTTTTAAGTCCAGTCCAGGGATATAAAAAGTTGGTGTCAGTAAAGTGCAGCCACTGAACTAAACTACAAACAGAAAATTTCTAACTAAATTGTCTTTTATTTTCTTAACGTAAGGTGTCCGTAGTTAGTTATAGTAGTTAGTACTTAGTAATAATAAGCTTGCTTTGCTTTCAACAAAAATCTGAAATTTTCTTTAACAGAACTGGTTGTTTAGGACATTTTAGACAACCTTCACATGTAAATGAAGTCCCTAAAGCCCCACACAGTGGTCATGGTCTCCTGGTAATTCTGTGTCCTCCACCACAAAAGGACAAAGATAAATTGTACTGTATGGTACAGAGTTATTAACTCCTCCGAGCATGTGAGCACTCCACACCCTCCCCTCTGCTCTTTTTATATAAAACCGTTATAAATTTCAACTTACTTCTGTCTTTTCGTTTTCCACTCCCCAACTGCCACTCCTTTATGCATTTATCTGCTCTCTTTTTGGCAGTTTTTTTACGCACCCTTCAGATTTAGGTTTTTATCAAATCCACTTAATGTCACGGCACTATTTTCTGTCACTTTTTCCCTCACCTCACGACGAAATATATGTCGAAAAATGTAGGAAGCAAATTATCTGAGAATAGATAATTAATGTTCATTTGTACCTGGAAGGAAATAACTTCTGAAGTTGACAAAACTCTGCAGACTTTGTTTTATCTCGGTTGCTGTTGCTGGGGTATGTAATGATTCAAAAGATGCCAATAATGGTTCCTCTTTTTTGAGGTTTCTGTTTGGTTTTCCTCACTCAGTTTTAAATTGTAAAAAAGACAGGGTGTATAAATCAGCTAATCTGACCAGGACTTTAGAATTCAATAAGCATTTAAGAGAGTCTGAATGTTGCTTCTGGTTTCATCTCCTGTTTTTTAAAACACCGGACACAAACATAGGAACTTTTTGCGTGAGTTGAGTTTGTGCCACATCACACATAGAACCCCTTTTTAAACTTCACCATTCAGTTGTTTACGTAAACTTAACAAATTTGTACATAAAATATCATAATTTATTTTACTCTTCTTCTAACAGGCAATTTTTTGGGGGGAAAAATGGTAATTTGATGGGAAATATGGTATTAAAAACAGGGGGTGCACCAAAAAATCGTTTTACATTAGAATCGTGATTCTCATTTACAAAGATTCAGAATCGATTTAAAATGTCCCAAAATGGATTTTTATAAATAATAAAAATAAAGCTAATCTGTCAGCTGTCAGTCTCTATTTTGTAACTACATGGGACGTCCTGACGTAACCTTGCAGCTGGTTCTGGAACATGTAAATGCTCAGAAAGCACCAAAACAAAGAGGAAACAACAAAACTGGAGGAAAGAGAGGTTCAATTGGCCCTATCTTCATTGAATGCAAAGGTTTGGGCTCATTTTGTTTTTTACTGAATGAGTTTGAGATGAGCGAGGCGTGCGAGGTTTGCAAAATGAAGATGAAGCGATTTTGGAACACGACAGATGGGCTCACATTATCAGTTTTGAATAAAAAATCGATTTTGAATCAAATCGTGGCCCCAAAAATCTGAATCGAATCGAATCGTGAGATAGTAAAAGATTCCCACCCCTAATTATAATACTCAAAAAGCTGGTTATTTTACAAGTATAGCATACGGGACATTTGGTGCCCAGAGTCCAGACTAAACTGTGAAAATCAGAAAGCGTTGCAGGAAGATGATGTAAATATTCCGCCTGTAAATGAAAACCTAGATGAGCTGCAGCATCAAGCCCTAAAAATGCTTGCCTAATACCGTTTCTGGAACATCTGTTCTTCTCTCAGATAAAAACTGCTACGTTAGGACATACAGGCAAAGTAAATGTATTTTCCTCCCATTATTTTTGTTATTTTTTTCCCTTCCTTTCCCTCGACAGCTGACTCTCAACACAAGGACTCTTTATGTCCCCTTTTCTCCTCGGGACTTTTAAACAATCAGTTCTTCCATCAGCTCCGCCCCGGCCGTCACATAATAATCCCTCTATTTCTGTCTCTTTCGGCCACTCAGTCAGTCAGTGTGATTTCAGCTCAGCATCTCCTCCCTACATTAGGCCAGCTCCAGAGCTCTATTCTGGCCCATTAACCAATCAGCGATTGTTTCAGAGCAGAAATGAACTGAAAACTGGGGCCTGAAACCTGACTTACCTTTCAAGTCTTTTAAGACCATTTGACAGCTAAAAGGCGTTCAGTCCAGACTACAGCTGGCACGGTCGATCCGGGACCTAAATCAGGTTTAAGACGGTGATAAATGTGTCTGAATTTTATCAGTATCGATCAAAGTTTGTGTAAAGGCACCCTGGAGGAACATACACACTCACTCCTTTGTCAGGCCCGGCCTAAAACGCTGAGGGTCGTCACATGACGCAAGATCCGAGCATAAAGGATTTGTCATCACTTATCCAGACGGTGTGATGACTGAAAACAATCAAAGAAGGTCGACTCCAAATATACAGGAGGTATAATGTGAGCTGAAGCTCACATTATACCTCCTGTGATTTTAACAGCACCTTCCAAACAATGAATAATCAGATTTTCCAGCACAAACCCCGGCCCCCCCTCCTCTACATCAAGCTCAATCTGGGTAACCATAGCAACGCATAACACCGGCAGTGTAGTCCCGGCAACGGCGCCGCGCACAGACCAGCATCAGTTCCAGCTCCTCGCTTTCCACGTCTCCACTTCCACATCACAGCAAGAGTCGGCAGCGTGGTGATGATGTCACCCCGCCCATCGCTGCTGCGGCGCCAGGAAGAGGAGACGATGGAGAGGAGGAGAGAAAGGCAGTAAGAAAAAAAAAAAAACAAGGGAGGAGGGGAAAGAGAGATGTAGAGAATGAAAGGGAACAAAGAGGAGAGGAAATGGGAGGAGGGTCCGAGAAAAGCAGCAGTAAGAGACGAACCCAAACAGACACACACACACACACACACACTGTAAGTCTGCAGCCACACGTGTGTTCGGCCAACGACACGCAGCTGCAGCTCATGTTAATCTGCTCATTGTGAGGTTCTGGTGCAGCTGAGTGCTGCCACAGCGTGACTTCAGCAGAGCTCCCATTTATCAGGCAGGAACAATAAACCTCCTCATCAATCATCCAATATTAACAATAAACCTCTGAACCACGTGGAATAAACACCAACAGCCACACTCCAGGTTTTACTCATGGAAAAAAAAAGATTAATTTTAATATTATTTGATATAAACAGTGCTGGTCTAATTCACAGTGTATCCCAGCTGAACACACACACACACACACACACACACACACACACACACTCTAACTCCAACACGCTCTCAGGAAAGCACTGATTTCTCACAAGTGTGAAGCCCTTAAACTGAAAGGAACTTTGTCCTTTTCAAAAATTCAAATGCCTTTATTGATTTAGCTCTGGGTGATTTTTTTTCTTTTAGCCTTTTATCTCCTGGACATTGCCCAGGATGTCCTGTCAGACGAGAAGATTTACATCTATTCAAAAACACTTTAGCCTGCTAAACAAAAAAACATCTGAAAAGTCAAAGTCATAGGTTTAAAACCAAAACCTATGACAACACAGAGGAAATGTCACCTTACAAACAATGATTGATGAGAATAAATGATGGTTTTTACCACTTAAAGCCCATGAATAGGAGTCATTTTATTGATGCGATAAAAACTGAGACAGTTTACACTGTTTTTAATGATACAGTAATGTTTAACACACAGTCAGGGTCCTAAATAATGACACCCCTGAGGGCTGATTAGCTCCATCTTCATCTGTTTTGCTGTAAATGTCAGAATGTCAATAATTACAATTAAGCTGCAGCAATAATTTAGCTCAAATACTAACATTTTAACAGCCTCGACAGGAAAAGTATAGTGGGGCTGCCCACCACTGCCAATAACAAGACAGTGTGCTGATCCAGCGTGCACCATGCTGGGACTTTTAAACCCAAACAACTAACTCACGTAATCCATTTTCATCTTCTGTTTGACAAAATGTTCCACTAAAAGCTGCTGCTCCACAAGTGAATGTCAACTTAGATTTGAAAGTTAAAAATGGAGCCGTTTAACTACAGCATATACTGACACCAAGCACTTTCAGCGGTACAGTGGCAGTGTAATGGTCTGCAGAGAAAAACACCTCAGACGTCAACACATTTACCTTATGTCTAATTCATGAGTCCACGGCCGCTCAGAGTCAGACGCCACACACAAAATTACAGAGTTGCCACACAATTAAAGTGTCTCACTAAGGATAACAGAACACTTAATGTAGTCTCAGTGAGCCAAGCCGAAGGCATAATGTCTCCATTATCACGCTAGCACTATAAATACACAATAAGATACATATACACAGTATATATCCTCAATGATAAACCCTTAATTCAGCATACAGTAAGTCCCAGCAGACCGCTGAGTGGAGCCTTTAGCCAGCCACAGTTTCTTCCTACAGGTGAGATAATCTGCACTCTAACCGGCTTTTAATGACTCTAAAGCCTTTAAAGGGTGAGCCGGGCACAGTTTCAATCCTCCTCCACTTGGTCATCCATCTGCTCATCTCCCCCCACACCCCATTTAATGCCGCCCTTGAGCAATAGACTGTAAGGCATCCATTCCAAAAACCAATTTCTTAAAAACCTCTTCAGAACAGGTTGACTCAGTCTTTTCACGACTGTGTCTATTCTCGGTCTCATAAACCCTCTGCTGATTTAACCAAAGATATTTTAGGAAAAGTATTTAAAACATCAAATTTGGCCTTTTTAATTTGGTTTTGTCACCACTGCCTCCATGTTTTATAGGTTTCTGTGCTCCGACACACCTGATGTGAATGAATGTGTTGTTCTGCAGAACATGAAGAGGTAAATGAATCGACAATTGAGTGTATTGGAGGTAAACAAGTAAAACATCTATAGCCGTAATATATTCAGTAATGGGTTTATAACCCTAATAGATGGTCTTAAATTGAAATATTTTTATCATAATTTCTTATTATTGCTGTAAAACAGCAGATTTTTTTTGTAATAAGCTTCATACTACCCATTTTTATCAATAAATGTCAAGGTCGATTCAAGATGGCGACCAGAGCGGAGGTTTTGTGAAGAGCTCCGAAACTGTAAGTTGTACCACGTTAACAAAGGCAACTAAACCAAAAACTGGCGTTATCGCTAAACAAAGCATCTGTCACATATAACATAAGAAGACAACGTTTGAGCAAAAAACTCATCAAAAGAACTTTTTAACCGAAGTAAACAAGTTGCTAGCTGCAAACTAGCCTAGCCTAGCTAGCTGGCTATCGGCATCACTTTGCACCATTATGGCAAAAAGAGGAACGAAAAATGTAAAAGAGGGAGTCTCTTTACTACAACCAGGTCTACAAGACTTCGAAGCTGCTTTCACACCACTGCCCATTACACCTACAAAAAGTCCTGTGACAAAAAAGCAAAAGTCAGCAGATATCTCAGATGAAGTCACTTCAAACGATGACATCCTTAAAGCTGTACTTGAGTTATCTGGACG
>JARVGW010000047.1:19506497-19521520 GCA_031762495.1 Anablepsoides rubrolineatus | reverse complement strand
ATCCATCCATCCATCCATCCATCCATCCATCCATCCATCCATCCATCCATCCATCCATCCATCTATCCATCCATCCAGCCTTTTTATCTTCAGAGAACTAAAAACCTGGAAAAATAACAGAATTTTCTCTCATATATGTTTGTTTTTTGTATAAACCTTTTCTCTGTAACTCTAACCCATCCATCCCTTCATCGAATTCAACCTTGCGTCCATCAAAGGTCAAAAACCTGGAACGGATCAATGGTTTATGGGATGGAAGGGTCACACGAGGAAGGAGAGATGAGAGGAAAACTGGAGTGAGGGAGGAGAAGGAGAGCGAAGGTGAGGCTGCCGGAGCAGGTCGGACAGTTCGTTTAGAAAATAATATCCCTGCATCAGCGTTCCGGTAAGTCTCTGTGGGAGCAGTGGGATGAGCAGGAGGAGGAGGAGAGGTGATAATGAGAGAAAGAAATGAAGGAAGCTAAGGAGAGATGGGGAAAAGTAGGAGTTTAAAAACAAACTCAGACTGATATTTGTAGTTGTAGTAGCTGAGACTCATTCACAACCCAACCTCCAAGCACTCATGCAAGATGACACAAAATATAATAATAATAATAATAAGAAGAAATAACAATAACAACAACAATAATAATAATAATAATATTAATAATAATAACTGTCATTTCTAAACATGAAATAATACTAATAAAAGACACTGACATGTAACCAACTCCCTTAACCCCGCCTTCAGGGAAATTTAGAAAAATTCCCACAAAGTGGGCGGTGCCAAGAGACTCTGAGGGGCGTGGCCAATTGTGGTGATGAGTGAGGAGGTGTGGTCAGGATGAAGGAAAGTGACCACTCGCTTAATTTGACAAGCTAAGATTTCTGAAAACATTTCTGAATGCCCAAAAAAATTTTTTATATTTCGTAAAAAGTAAAGTATAACATACATGCAAACACATTAAGCTGTTTCAAACTAACACAAAATTCAGGCAACAACCTGTATAAAATTTGACTTTGGTTCAAAACAGCACAGGAAGAATATTATCTCATATCTGTCTGTTTCACTGGTTCATTTGAAATTCAGAAGACAGCTCAGTCCAGGACTTAGCAGCATTGCTAACACGGGCTAATGTTCCAAACTGTAACAAACTTTCATCACAGTGCTCGCTGTTCCAACACCTGACTCGCTGCAGGAGCGTTTCTCTGAGTGAGAGGCTTTTATACCTGAGACACGGACATGAACCAAACTGGACTGTTGTAACCAATGGGAAAATTCAACTGCAGTAGCCACAGTTCAACCCATAGAGGGCAGCACTGAGATAGTCTTAGGCCAAATATTGCAGAATTAAACGGATATACATGAAAATGACTTGATTTGCACAAAAATATAAAGATAATATACTCTTTAAGGCCCAATTTACACATTTTATCTGCAAGAAAAGGTTAATTTGAGGTTTAGTTACTCTTTAAAAAAGAATAGTAAGTCTAGTAAAGTAAAGCTGGCAATTTTAGAAGTCATTAAAAACTCTGACAAAAAGCAACAGATCTGAATTCATTATGTTATGCTGCGACACACGAAGCATCCCTGTATGATTTAAAATGAACAAAACTATCCTCTAAGCATATTTGCTTCTCCACCGTGGAGTGCTGAACCCGTAGAGGGGATATCCATCAAATGTTTGGTCCAATTTCTATATTCTGCTGAGGAACTGAGAGCTTTTTAAATGGAACTGTCTGTTTCTGCAGCTAAATTATGAAGACCTATAGCTCTGCAGACACACGCTTTAGTTTCCAGTGTAATACTGAAAGCTTACAGCAGCACTGCTTCTTAATGAATATCGATATCGTAGCAGACTGTAGGCTGCTGCTGCCACACAATCAATAATTCACCAACCACCATCAGAACTGTGAAACCGAAGAGCTTTATTGTTTATCTTTTTATGCACTTAAATGCATTTAATATGATTATTCTTCCTACAGTATATGTGTTCATCTCCTTATGACAGTTATTCAATCTCTCATCCAGTTTTCTCATTTTGTTTCCCTCATTTTGTTTCCTTGCTTGCACGAAAAAGCCAATTCCCAAATGAGCCAGACACACAAACACAGATCCCTGAGTCATGTGAAGGACTCCTTTCTTAAAAGGGTTTTACATACACAGATTTAAAAGCAGCTCATGAAAACAAACACAAAGAGCAAACTTCTCAGCATCAGTCAGAGGGAGAGGAAAGATACAAACTAACCACGGCACATTAACTTCCACTTGATGAGATATTTTAGCTCCGCTTCAGTGAAAATTAACTGGCAGAAACTTCAAAGTTGGCGCAGAAAGCAAGCACCGGCTTACAGTTGCATCATACTAAACTAGAAAATTCATTTTTCAGCAAACAAAGTGAAGAATTTTGTTAATTAATCAATAAATATTGCAGTTTCTGGAGAACTGATTTAACTAGAAAGCACAGACTCACACTATCTAAAGTCACAAATATAAATAATATCAAAAATTCAGCAACTTAGAAATCTCTACACACTAACTGGAGAGGCTTTAAATAGAATCCGAACAGTAAATTCCTCCTGCAGATGCATTACTGTGTATCTGGCACCAATTTGCTCAGTCCTCTCAATCAATCTCCACCTCACCAATTAATAAAAGTGTAAAAAAAACAGTGATAGAACTCCTGAGCATCTCTCCTGGCTGCCTTCGAGGCACCCAACTGGTAACCGTGCCGAGGGAATGCACGGTGCTGCCAGAACAAAGCAGACGAACCCAGACGCCCTGCCAGCAATCCAACCATCAGGGGCCTCGTCAGGGGCCAAGGCCACAAGCATCAGCCTATCAGACGCTGAGGTGGAGGAATGATGAGCAGAAAAGAGGAACGAGGTCTTATTTTCCTCCAAAATCAGATTGAACTGATCAGAAACATCAGCAAACCTGAGTGCAAAATCAATTTCTATCTGCTCTCTCTCTTTCAGAGTGCAGTGTCGATGGTGTGTAATTTAGTTCTACTTCAGCTTGCCTTCACGCCAATTTTCATCCTTCCTTTCCACTGCAGCGTTTTGTTTTTTTTCCCAGCCTCCATCCGATTTAGTGAATATAAAATTCTCCGGAGTCGTAGCTGAGAGGCATAAAATGAACACAAGATGGAAACGGAGACGGAAACTCTCGAGGATTTGAGACGAGAAGCGAACCGTAAACACTGTTTTCTCAGATCCCCACCGCTGGCAGGAAGAAAAACAATCTTTCTGAGCCTGTTGTGTTCAGGTGAAGCTCTTTAGTGGGGGCAAAACCCAAAGAGACACTTTACTCTGGACTTAAAGCCTTGTCATGTATAGTCAAGCTTTTATAAGCAGCTCTGCAACAATAAACAAATCGGGTCTATACTTTAGTACTTGTACTAAGTCTAGCTGACAGAAAGGCTGGTCCTGGTTTTGTTCCATCTAAAGATCTTAATGCATCTGATTAAAACAAAGACAAAAGACACTAACTTAGGAGGGACAGTTGTCAGACTAATCAACACGAGTTCAGCTTACATCAGCAGAGCATCTCTTTCAGGATAAAATACTTCAGCAGTTCTCAATCGTCAAAGCTCTCCAACCATCTTCAATAACAGATAAAATTTGTCCCACCTGAGCTCTCAGCGAGACAGATTACCGACCCATACCCGCGCCCCCCGTCCTACCTTGTCGACCTCCTGCTGCAGCACTTGCTTGGCCACCTCCAGATCCTGCAGTCGGACTCTTATTTCCTCGTTCTCCTGCTCCAGAAGACCCCTCTTCTTCTCCACGCTGTCCAGCTGGCTGTGGAGACGGATGGACACGTCTTTTGCCACCTGGGAGGGGAAAGACAGACGGTGTTATTACCGTAATAGTTCTTCTATAATATGTTCATGTCTCTAATTATTGTTTTTACTAAATAATCATACAGTCAATCACAAGTGGTGTCTACTATACTAGCCTTTATACTAGCCTCAAATATTTGTACTCATAAAAACAAGCCAATACTTCAGACTCTTTCACTTTGCAAGAAAGGGTAAAAAATTTAAAATATCTGTAGTTTTGAGATATTTTAGGATAAACATGCTAAGACAACAGACTGTTATTGCATTAATTATTAGGAAATGTGTTTCTAATTTAGTTCCTGTGACATGCCTTTCCTTCAAACACAAAAAGTCAAAGAAAACATCTTTATACTTATAATACACATGATTTTACCCATTATGTCACATAACAGGCCTTTTTTCTTTTGAATTCGGCTCAGTCAAAGTGAAACATCATCAGTGGTGAACTCATTAATAAAATAATCTCTCTGGTCTTTATTTATTAAAACAATACTATTTAAAACTTCAACTCTTCTTCATCTCTCTTTGATAGCGACTCGAAATGATCTAAAGAAACATCAGATTCTAATCTAGTGTTGTTAGCTGTTGTAAGCATGCTCTGTTCACATCCAAGTTTATTGCAAAAGTTTTATGTCACAGTCACTTTAAGTACAAACTCATTAACTACTCAGTTTCCATTGACCCAAATGAACATTTTAGCTGCACAACATGTAGAGTAAAGTAGATATTATTTGATAAATGAATCAATAACTTAGGTTGGTTTCAAAAACAACACAAAGAATTTACAGCATATTATTACGTAGCTGTAAAAAGTAATTTGCTTTAATAAATATCAATTTTACCAATACATTTTAGCTTCGGCTCAAATGAACCTATATATGAGGGCTTTGTTTTCAAAAGGTTGTGTTAAAATCGATGAAATAAAACTTTGATGGATCCCAATGGAAACTGAGAGAAAGAGGACTGTCTGTGTGATTCAGTGGCTCATAAATGGACTCAAACTCTATTAACCTCCATCATATGAAAACATTTGTATTGATTGAAACTTCAGCGCTCTTCCTCTCATGTAAGGCCTTAAAGCGTTTGCTTAAATAAATTTGTGTAGATTTAAATAGTCCACTTTCCTGCTCAGTAATGGACTTCTTCAGTCGTTTTATTTGACGTGATTTAAAATTGTCTACAAATCCTCAAACTGTCAAACTGCCTGGTGTTCTTAAATCTAAAAATAATGTTGGATATCAAGATTTTTTTAACCAATCTTTTGGTCTGAATGGGTTAATTGAATACAAGTTCACATCTGTCCTCCTCTTCAGCGCTCCTTTGTAAGTCTTTGACTCCTGCTAAATGCTGAATTGTTCTTCTATGTTAAAGGCAGGCGTGAAGGAATTTCACACCATTGAAGCTGGGCTTTTTTTTATACAGCAAACTGAGCTTTAGGTTGTAATTAGAATTCCTTTTGAGTGCAAAGTGTGGGTCTCTACAAAACAGTGGAGATGTGTCAGAGGAGGGTAGAATCAATAGGATGAAAATCAAACCAACATAAACCAAGAAACTGTTTCTTTTAAATGACTAGATGAATAACACAAACCACACTACAAACAGCCGTATTGTACCAAAGTGGCAGTTCTAGTCATCAAAAGGATCTTTTAGATGCAAAAGCTATTTGGTTATACGTGTTTAATTGCAGTTAACAATCCAAGTCTTGTTTGTCAAGTTATGTGTGGGGAAAAAAACGATCTGATAAAATCTTCACAGAGGAAAGTTGTGGAGATGACCGTTATGGAGAGAAACAGCTGTGTGTGTGTGTGTGTGTGTGTGTGTGTAAATGCTGGTGATTACGTCAGGGCTCTTGTGTGTGTGTAGGTTTTGACAGACAATATGAGGGCCAGCTGGCTCTTAAGCATGTTTTGACCATATTGTGCCTTCATAACTTAAAACAGTTTGATGCAGGACCTGAGATATTGCCTAAAACATAAATTATAAGCTGTCCATATTAAAAGCAATATGCCACAGAGAACATGTACAGAGCTTCGCTGAGTCAGCGCTCTTGTGGCAACAAATGAAGGCCTGAATAATAAGACGGTTATTATCATCTTTTAGGTTTATGAATTCATAAAAATAAAGATTTAATTAGCTGTGAAGTGATGTGGGTGGCAACCGTTTTTTGACAGGGAACAATTGTCTGTCCAGAAGCATAGATGAAAGAACATCTACCACCTACTTAAAGATGTGTGTTTATGTGTGAGAGGACTGTCAGCGGCCTTCTAATTTACAACAACACAACGACTGAGTGCACTTAAAAATACACTCAGCATCCAGATTTCTTTCTTGTTTTGAATGTAATTTATGTCTGAAAGCCTTCTGAGTCAGAACTCTGTGCTTTCACTTCTAGAAAAGTCTCTGAAAACATCAACGCTTCTGTTGCTGAACACAAACTTGAAAGAGGTTTATTTATGGGTGCGTGTTCACTTTGCTTTTTTTTGTGTGTGTGTGATTTTGCCATTTCTTAAATTATTTTAGGTAACAAAATAATTGATATGAAGGCCTAAACCTGAAAGAAACTGTTTCTCAGTCCGTAGTTCCACTGACCTCAGCGCCGTGCTCACGTTTGTTGTTTACCAAGTCCCAAATGACTGGGCCTTCATGCTGTGAGATCGATGACTCAGCGAAAAATGAAAAAAAAAAACACCTGAGATCTTAAAGACAACCTCAAAGGTGTTTTTTTTTTATTTTAATGAGTGATAAAATATGCTGACAAAGTATGATTCTTTGTAAACAAATTTACTGCCTACTATAGCTGAGCCTCTCAACAATGCTGACTCAGCTCGTAGCAGAATAGACTGATGGGGACTTTTAAATAAATTCCTACAGAGTATTACAAAGTAGGCATGAAACAAATGCAGCTGTTATTTCCTCAAAATAATGGTTTTGCTAGAAGCTCCCTGAAACACTGAGCAAGTCAGTGTCTGGTGGTTGATGCTGGTGACCTTTTTCCACATTAGTCAAACATTCTGGCCTCTAAGTACCCACTTACAGAGGATGTTACATCATCAGTGGGGTGATTTGTGTCTAAATTTAAAACCATGTGTGAAAGAGAGAGAGAGAGAGAGTCATACAGATGCTCCAGTTTAGCCTGTCATCATCTAACTTTGAAGAGAGATATGGAGACGGTGAAGAAATGCGATGAACTTTCTCAATCCTTGGCACGTTGTTAGAAAAAGTGCTATCTCACCTCCAGTGTCAACAGCCACCATTACATCTATTTATGAGTTTTTATATTTATTATTTCACAAATCTATGTGTGACTCTTGACTGCATATTTTTGTAATCGTGATTATGTTGCAATTGAACTTAATTACACAGGGAACAAGCACACCCTGAAATGAATGCAGACAAAAGTAGAGTTTATCCATCCATCATAGGTTGAGGAGGCAAAACAATCCAGGAAGGAAACTTAGACATTCCTTTCTCTTGGGACCCTCTTCGGCTCATCCTGATCCTGAGGTGTTCCAGGAGGAATATAACATCCTTCTATTGAGTTCTGGGTCAGCCTCAGGCTCTCCTCCAATCACGTCCAGAGGGAGGACCCCCAGAAGCACCCTGATCAGATGCCCAAACCAGCTTTTTGACTCCAGCTCCTTCCAAATGACGAAGCTCCTCTTTTTCTCTAAATCTTAGCCCGTCCACACAACACAGGAAGCTCCTTTCAGCTGCTTTTATTTGGGATCTTGTGCTTCTGGTATTGATTCATACAACGTGACAATACGGGAGGGTTAGAACGTAATTGGACCAGTCAATCAAGATCTCTGCGTTCAGCTTCTTCATCACAACACACCAGAGCAGAAAAACTGCATTACTGCACAAGAAGGACCCGATCTCTCCCTCCTGCTCCATCTTTCCACCACTCAGGAACAAGGCATCGTGATGTTTGAATGAACCATCCCCAAATCAAATGGATCATCCCACCTTTTTCAGACTGAACCAAGGCCTAAAACATGGAGGATATCAACCTCAACCACTGCTTTGTTCTCTAGAAAAATCTAGACGACGTCTCCAAAAAAGTCCAAACTCAGACTTGAAACAATGTCCGACAATAACATGGCTAAATTCTTCTTTCAAATGTATCTAATAGCAGAGCAGGTTTGTCACGGTGCTTTTATTCTAATCCAGTCTCTGTCCTTGTTTTTACACAGAAATCTAAATGAAAAATCTACTGTAGATGGCAGATAAAATAACCCCCTGAAGGCAGATGACTGACTCTGGAAATATGAAGTAATGTCTTGTTGACTTCATGGGATCCCAACAACTGTTTCCTTTTTTCATTTGTAAAATGAGTGTGTGTGGACAGGTTTTTTCTACAATGTGGGGAATTTTTTACCAAAAAAAGCAGCCTCGTGGGGACCGAAGTGAATCGTGGGGACCAATGCCAGGTCCAAATGCATGTTACGGGTGTAGGGTTAGGTTTAGAACCAAGGTTTAGGTTAATTTTAGGGTCAGGTAGGTACTTGTGAGGTTAATTTTAGAGTATATGGTCAGGGTTAGGCTATAAAGGTTAAAAAACATGAATGGAAGTCAATGGAAGGTCCCCACGAGGTCAAGAAACAAACGTGTGTGTGTGTGTGTGTGTGTGTGTGTGTTTGTCCAGATGTCTGCAGCCTGTGGGAATGAGAAAAGTGTGTGAGTAGGACAGGAAATAGATGTTAGAAATTCTCATGGACACTCTGAACCTCTCCAAACAAAGCACACACACAGAGACGCTGTGTGTAACAAAGTCATGTGCAAGACACACACAGGATGTCTTAACTGACACAAGTTGAAGCATGTGATGAACACAGCGACAAGCTGTTGTCACAAAACATCCATGTGACTCAGATTCGATTTTAACCGAGGGTGTATTTAGCTCTCAGTCTGTGTTTACGAGGAAACAACATGAGAAAAAACGAAAAAACAAAGTAGAAGCAAAGAAATCGGGCTAGGGAGGTACTTTGCATGTGTTTATTTGTGGCTTTGTTAGCATTTGCACATGAGTGAGTCATCAGATCTTTAAAGCACCAACATTCGTTAAGCCAATTAGAAAGCAGCTCAGAGCAGCTGAGGGAGAAGGTGAGGTCAAGTTTGACCATGAATTGACAAAACACTGCCTGTATCCAAGACATAATTTATTTAGAATAAAAAAAGGTTGATGAATATGATTATGTAGTTGAGTTGTAGTTGTAAGTTTTAAGTTGCAGCTTGATATTTAATTGTTTATTCTTACTTTTTCTTTCCAAAATCTGTTTAAAGAGATTTGCTGCTGACTTCTTTTTTAAATCCCTCCACATTTATACACAAAGACAATGAAAAAAAAACACTTCTTAAATGTGTTCTAAATGGTTTTCTTTCATGTTGTCCACAGCATGACTTAAAAAATCTTCAGACATTTTATAGAGCTCTGTCGATTGTGCAGAAAAAAAGATGCTTACTCATATTAATATGTGTGTGTGCAATATTTTGCAAGTGCTAATTGTTATATTTTAAAATGGTTTGGTTATTTACATGTTACTAATTTACTGTAGCTTCCATTTTGAACTAAAATGCGACCAGAACTAATAATACGATGAGGCCAGAAGAGTTGTACAGTCGTCAAAAAGATCTAATATATATAGATTGTTTTTTCTTAGTCATAAATTTTAGGCTTTCATTTATGCTAAATTGACAAAATTAATCAACTTTTTATTGTAATAGCATTTTTTTGAATAGACAAAAAAGTGATTTCCCATAATAGTTGAGTCACAGTAGAGAGATAAAGGCAGGAATGAGTGTCTTTTTTTATCAGTCTAATGATAAAGCCTCTAAAACAAACAGAGGACTGACTATAACAGAGATACAGAAGAGAAGCTTAGTAAGAGCTTAATGCACTCACACACACTACAAACACACACACTGAACAGCAGGGTGTAACTTGACCTGCTGTTTGAGGCCACGGCTCTGCCGCCAGGAAGACATAATCAGGCGTGTGTTGTGAGAAAGACACGGAGAGGTCAAACTTGTCTTCCATCCGAGAATTTATTCCAATTTCCTGTGTTTAATTCCCTAATGCTGATGAGAACTATTTATTTATTCTTGCTTGTTGGGTCTCTCTATCATCCATGACATCATACTTTATGTCTTTACACAAACACGAATAACTAAATTTGGTAGTTATTTATTGTTCTCAGTTCAAATACCTGAACTAGAAAGGAAGAAAGGAAAAAATATCCAGATATAACTCTTGTTTTTGTTTCCCATCTTTCATTTTTCTGCTACAGTCCTGTTCCTTCCTGCCCTCCTCTTGCTTCATCCTCCTTCTCTGATTGGTTGATTTGAATTTTCAAACTCACCCTTCCTTTCTCCCTTCCCTCTTTCAGTCTCAGCACATTTGAACTCGATGACACACAGGATGTACGATCATCTTTTTCCTCGCCCCCCCCCCACTCCATCCTCACTTCCTTCATCCAAAAACAAGCAGATGGTGAGACGGCAGCTGAAAGACAGACAGCGGCAGCAGGCGGGAAGCCCTCGGAGCGATACAACAGCCTCGCACTCTTACACGCTGCCTCTCTCCCTCTCTCCGAGTTTATAAAGGCCTCATTGTGTCCTCCTCAACGTGGAAAATGTAGGAGGAACACTGCAAGCCCAACAACGAACAAACACGGCCCAGGGTCGGCGTGACAAAACACACTCAGAAGCCTGTGCTCATTTGGTGTTTTTTGTACAGGAGCTCTTTATCACAGATTCCTGAAGTGTTTGGAGTGACTGTTGTGTGTTCTGCTTCGAAGGACGCTTGCATCAACTGCATCTGTGTGAATTCAAGCTCATGTGAAGGGCTTTTTTTTTCTTGGTAAAACAGTGAATGTGGGCTAAAATGAGAGGTCCATTAACAATCCTAACGAGATCTTTACAGTTTCTAAGGAACTTTGACAGGAACTCATGTTTTAGCGATCCCATCAATCCCTTAAAATGTTTTCTTTCTCAGAAACTAAAAAATCAGCAAGGTATTGTAGAAAACAAAAGTTTAAGTCTCACTATTTGCTTCAATTTCAGGGATGTGTTTTAACAATCCCATCAATCAAATTAAAGGCCTTGATTTAAAGGACACTAATTGGTCACAAAAACTATCAATAAACACATAAACATTGTCAAATATCCAAGAGTTTATAAATCGTCTTTGGTTACATTTAAAGTACAACTTAATCAACTAAAGTTAATTTGCTGGGCCATTTTTACTACTCCGTATATGTGTACTCACTTTATAGAGCAGTGCTATTGAATTAAATAGCTCCAGGGGCCACAGTTACTGCAGGTCAACAGTTCAGGAGCCGAACATCCAGCAGTTAAAGTTATTATGTAACTAAATCATGTATTACAAAGATCTGTTACCTTTGAAATAATTGATTTTCCTGTATTTAATCATGAATACAGCATACCCTATAAAAGTAGAGATAATTATCAAAAACAAAAATAACCCATTCTGCCTCCTATTTGACACAAATATTATTTTGACATCTCTGATTTGCCAAATTCTTTAACCAATTTTATTTTCACTTTCATAGTTTCAACTGCTTATAGTTTTAACTGTCTTGGGTGTTCATTGAAATGGTTTTTACCAGTTTCTAGTCAAGATTCAGATGTTTCTGTAGATACCAAACATGTCTATGTCTAACTAAAAGAACTTATAGTAATTAAAGTAGAAAACTGGGGGTTTGGGCTTAAGAGATGAATGAACCAAATGGCGGGCCGAACTTTGGTCACTCGCTGGTCGGATGTGGCCCGCGGGCCGCCAGTTGAATATCCCTACTGTAGAGTATGTCTATGCTAGCTACTGTAGCTTAGAACCAGGATACTCAGAACCAGGATGGCCGAGTGGTTAAGGCGTTGGACTTAAGATCCAATGGACAGATGTCCTCGTGGGTTCAAACCCCACTCCTGGTAAGACCTGTACTTCTGCCACGAGTCACAAAGAAGGGGTGGTAGTTTTTGGGCCAGTTGTGGTAGAGTGGTTAGTGGAACCGTCCTGGAACCTGGAGTCTCAGTTGTCCTTGCCTAGGGCATGACACTTCATCCCCAATTCCTCTGATGTGTATCCAATCAATGTATGAATGTGATTTGAAGCATTGATTTGTACATGTTGAGATTTAGTAGAGTGCTGTGTAAATGAGGGCACAGATTGTAGTGTAATTTAGGAAAAGCTAAGCTTGTGTTTTTAATTAGCCAACCAAAAAAAGCTTAGTTAAACTTCAGCTTCTTGTTATTTTATTTGTATTATTTGAGTAATTTCAGTAGGTATTACTGAGCTTTCTATTGGGGTTGGGAAAAATAGCATATCGTGTGCTGTTAATTGTCAGAAAAACTTTATTTGATTATTTTTTGGCAATTGACTAATAAAATGAATGCCTCCAGGTGCACTGACTGGGGATTTCCCCTGTCAGTCCGCTCGATGCTCCTCTCTGCTTCAAATGTGACGAACATTTAAAAAAAAGATCTGCAATTTGTTTATCATAACGTCGGTTTTACTTGGCCTATAAACACAGTTTAAAAATTGATGTACAGCTTTTGTATATACTTTTGACACAATTTGGAACTGATTTTTACGGAGAGAAAATGTTTCCCACTAAAGTGATTTAAATTGGACATGTGACTAGGACATGCAGGCATAGGATTAATCGTCATTATCGGCTAAATACTATTTTCTAAAACTCCTTTAAGTCCAGTTTTAACCAGTTAGTTCAATTCTCGGAACATTCATAATGAATTAGCTTTTGGCTATAATCTTCTAGCCACAACATAAAATCCCATTTCATAAAGGTTATATCCGTAATTACGCTACAATTCTGCTCAAAGCACCTACTTTCACGTCTTGCTCCAGCGTCCTTATCAGTTCTCCATCCACCTGCCCCGTTTGGGCCACTCGGAGTGAGCGCCGCTCTGCCTTCCTCAGCCGGTACTGCAGGATCCGGCAGGTCTTGTTGGCCTTAAAGAACAACAGCAGGTGATGCTGCGTGTCATCTGACTAAGTCTTACTGTTATTCAATTTAAAGTGTCAAAACATACAAGTATTATACAAGAAGACATCAAGCACAGCTACTGGTTTTGCTTTTGTTTTGTATTTTCCTTCCTGCACCATTTTCATCACATTTGGTTTCAGAAAGGATCAAGACTTTTGAAAGCAAATCGGTGAAACTTCATTTCACAGCCTCTGTCTCTGTTATGCACAGATGAATGCACAGCCAATAAAATATAGGGGAAAAAAACAACTGATTAGATCACACGTAGCATGCTTGTCTGCCCTCAAAAGTACCTGTTCCAGCTGTTGCCGCAGCTCCTGCAGCTGATAAACATCTTCCTCCAAGTACATGTCTCTCATCTCCAGCATTTCCGACCTCAACTCCTCCATTTCATCCTAGAAACAGTAGAGAAAACAGAGGGTTTTTATTACAGTTTAGGAAATTGGTACTCCTCTATCGTTCATCTAATTTGAAAAAAAAAAAAAAGGTCATGTGCTGCAGATACTGATGAATGAACATTTGGTTGTAAATGACTACATGAAGTCGTGACCACATTATATTCACATTCTACATTTAGTAAAAGCTATTAAAACTTCTTCTCATACTGTAGGTGCAACATATTGTCCCATTAACCTTGCCGGGACCATAATTTGCTTCATCAGTCACTGCCCCACTCATCTTTTACATCATTCTATTAACTACACAGCCATTCCAATCTTCTTAAAACTGACACATCAGTTCAAAAGAACCATCAAAGTATAATTTAATATAGCACTTTGGTGTTTTATTATCATGTTTTCTCTCTCAGCAAATACAAATCAGCAAGTTATTATAGAAATCATAAGTTTAAGTCATTTCGAGGATAGCAATGGGCATAAATAATTGACTGCAAGACTAGAAAATCCAGTGAGCGTGACTTATAGTAAGGTTGCAATCCAGCTCTCTTTCAGACAAATACAGATCCATTATTTATTTCAGCTCCGAGGCATTAATTGCATCATCCCTCCGAATCCGATTTAAGGTGCAGCTCATGCAGCTGTGTGGGTGTTTCCCATGTAATCAGCAACCACAGCAATGGGTAGGGCTCACTCGCTCGTGTTTACAGGACAGCAAGAAGAGTGTCACACAGCGATCTGAATCCGGGCCAAGGAGCCTACATGGCTGCTGGCGTGCACGTGAGTATCAGATAAACAGGCAAAGGAGGGCGTCTTGTAGTAGTAGTGCTTTCATAATTCACTACACTGGATAATGTGGGTCAGCTTCTGCAGAGCTCCTACTGTAGCAACAACAAGCTCTGGGGATGTGTGTGGAATAGGAAAGTGAGTCAAAGCACAACAGTAGGAAGGGTCTGCCATGAATAGGAAAAAAAAAATGTCATGATTAAAGTCATTTGCCTGGGATTATTGTGCCTCAGCGTGCTCGCAAGTAAATTTGTGTACGACATGCATTGATGGCACTGAGAAGGACTGCAGCGGGAAGCAATCCACTCTTCACTAACGTCCAATACACACCTGTACCAAGGAGGGAAATACTGGGAAAAAAAAGAAAGTGAAAGCACGAATGAAAGAGAAGAAAGGGGGGAAAATGAAGTCAGAGCAAAGCTAAAGGGAATTGGGGGGAAGGACAATGCATGGATTTAGAAAAACTCAACTGACTGACCTAATGTACCCAAAAATGATAAATCATGACAGCGAGGAGTGAAAACATCAGCACATGAAACTGGGCTGGGAAAACATAAGATAATGTGGCAGGAGGCTGACAGAGGCAGAGTTTGTTCCACTGACCTGCTTTTCACAACTAACTAAGAAAAGAGAAGACGGTCTCTGTCATGTGAGCAAACAGACACTCAGTCACCTTCATTGTCAGACGGTTAAATGTATGAAACAAGAGTGGAAACACGTTCGCTGTGATAGAAGTCCTCTGTAGGATAGATTTACTGCAGGTTTCAAGAGCAAATTAGTGTCACCACAGAACCCAACATGCATGTTTTTTGGTTTGTGGGAGGAAACTAGATTAGCTGGAGAAACCCCACGTGTGCACAAGAAGAACGTGCAAACTCTAACCAGTAAGGCCTCAGAATGGAAGGCGATCCTGCGACCTTTTCACTGAGAGGCGACGGCTGTAACAACTGAGCTGCATGCATGTTAGGTCACCTGGTAACTCTTAAGTTGTACCC
>JARVGW010000047.1:19471482-19490858 GCA_031762495.1 Anablepsoides rubrolineatus | reverse complement strand
CCCCCCCCCCCCCCCCCCCCCCAAAAAAAAAAAAAAAAAATGAACCAGTACAGTTTTGGGATGCACATAGTAGCATGACATTTATTAGGAATAAAGACTTCTGAGTTCTGGTACGTTCCTGCGTGCGGGGGTCATTATGTTACCGCTATGCGGTATCTAGTTGTTTAACATGGTGATCTATCCAAGTTCAAGTCGCTTTTTGTGTTACCAGAAACTCAACATTACATAGAACATGTTATATATCAGGAGACAGTGTAAACAAAAAATAATAAATTAACAAATGACCTATTCTTAGAATGAGGAAATGAAGTAAGATAAATGGTAAAATATAATAAATGAATGGAAAAAATCTTTTAGGAAAACTTCAGAAATGTGAAAACAAAAGTTTTTTAATCTGTCTTTGTGTGTTAGGTGGTTCCAGATGGGCTCAAACCCCTACACCGGCTCCCAGGACTGGATCTACTCAGGCGGTTACTTCAACAGGAACTACCAGAATCTGCCTGATATCTACTAAAAACAAAACCCACACTAGCCTTCATTCTCTGCTTCATTTTTATCCTGCAGTTATTTACCTGCCAGGATGCAAAGAGAATTCGTAAATTTTTAAAAAATACACCCGCCTTTGCTTCTATATTCATCTCGCTGCCTTCAAGATCATCTGAAGAGGTTGAATCCTACTGCTGCAGATTGGAAAGATTAAAAAAAAAAAAGCCAAATGCTCTTCATAGATGTACCATCATCATGCAGGTCTTACTTTTGACATCTTGTGTGATTTTTGCCTCCAAACAGCCAACAAATGTTTGCTCTGCTGGCACTCTACGAGCACAAGAAGAAAATTAAGACTGAGGGATCTCTGCAGCAGAGGTGTTCATCACTCAGTCTGAATGTTATCTTTGCAATTGAACTCTTTTCTTTGAACTGCCATACCTCTGGGCTGTTGCTTCTGACTCATTACTGAATAAATGTCAATGAAAACAACTTTAACTAAAGCATAATGCACCACACCATGGATGGATTTATGGATTTGGAATGGGAACACGGTCAACCAGGAAATCAGGGATGTGAATTTTCCTTTGACTGAAGATGGATCTTTAAAAAAGGGTTCTTTTTTCTTTACTCAAAACACTTAAAAATAAAAACAGAGGTGACATCGCCTTTAGGGAACAAACATCCTACTTTTTAAGTTAGGACAAATCAGCGATTTTTAACCTAGAAAACACTTGAAACACATTCTCAAATAAATGTAAACAATTTAACACAGAGCAAAATGTAACACATATTTAAACGTTTACTCTACTGTGTCTATAAAATACATAAAAACTATCATTTTATTAACATTTTTATTAAAGGTTAGTTCTGATCAACACTTTGCAGATGGTAAACTTCAGGTGGTTCTGGTTACAAAGTAATCATAAAGAGATTTTAAAAAAAAAATCATATAGAAGTAAATATATTTAGCTCGTTAAAAAGCCACACAATAAAAGCTGTTAGCTCCACCACATGCAGGTGAGCTTCACTCGTTTTCTTAAATCACAATTCTAACTAAATATTAAAAATGGCCTAACATCTGTTTTAATTGTCTTCTACATGTAAGGCTAAATTTCCTCTAAATCTGAATTGTTTCCATGGTTTTGTTGGCATTTTAAGTAGATATTCTCAAATTGGAACAAACTGTACGTTCAGCTGACCAAGAATGAGTTTAAAAAGAATGCATGTTATTCGTGCAACGCTGCAAGTATGTCATAATAATCACAGAGGAGTGTTGGTTTGTTGTGAAATAGAGGAAAATACTGTTGAACAATGGGTCTGATTATTATAACAATCTATTCAGGTCGTTACAGGGATGAAATGTGCAGCTGGGTGGGACAGAGTCTGAGATTAGGACCATTAGTTGGTCTCTGGACTTCACCTACAGGCACTTAACTAAAAACATCAAACAGATTCACAACATGATCTCACACTAAAAATAATGAACATCAGAGATGTAAAATAATTAGAAAAAGCCACAATGATTGTACTCTTTTTGTCTTGTTCCAGCTTTTGTACAATATGTCTGTGCCTTTAAATATGTCCTCTCTGTGTCAAATGACCTTTATTAAAAAAAATGGATCAGCTGAAAAAGAGACTTTAATGAATAAAAACACAAACAGATTTTTACTGCTGATATTGGGTGAACTAACAGGTGGTCTGAATTTAAAGTAACTCTTGAGTTTTTGCCTCTTTGAGTTGCACTAAGATCCACAAGTCACAAATAGTCTAATTTTCCATTCAGTTTTACAAATGAAAACCTAAACTCTGATATGTACACATGTAATAGACATGATCCAACAGGAATGAACAATGGGTGGAGCTGGTTTGATTTTAGGTTGGTTCAGGGTGAGCGCTAGGGCTGCCATGACTAATCAACGACTAATCGACTATTAAAATAGTCGATTTAAAAAAAAAAATTTTTTTTTACTTTGCCTCTCCAAACTGCTTTGACACCTTCCACTGCCTTTCTGTTCTTGACACACGTGCAGTAGTGGTAATCGGAGTGGACGTCACAAGACATTATACAGACAGGCTCTGGTATCATGGCTACCTGCCAACAGCTCAAAAGTGTGGGATCATTTTAAGAAAATGAAAGAGAAACCTGTGCAATGCAATATCTGCAAGGCAGCACTTGCCTTCCATGGCAATTATTTTTAGTTAGCATATAGCTAAAATATAACAATGGTTATATAATAGCAGCTGCATTCTGGCGCGATAAGCTGTATGTTTTATATTCAATTAACGTATGATCCGATTAGTCGACTAATCGAAAAAAATAATTGGTGATTAGTCGACTATAAAAATAATTGTTTTTGGCAGCCCTAGTGTGCGGTGACTAACAGTTACCAAAACGTTCCACTAAACGTGGATTTAATCTTCAATATAACACGTTAAAGCAACCTGAAAATAGATTTTAATGTATTCCATGTTGATAATTGTAATAATTGTTATACCTTGATTTTTTTTTTTTTTTACTTTGTTTTCTATTATTGGGTGAACTTTACAGCACCAACAGAATGCAGTGTTTGCACATCCATACAAACAGCATGTCTGATCTGCCATGGGACACACACATTCCCCTCATCACGACAATAACATTCAAGATGTAAAATTATTTCTAAAGGCTCATTTGAAAATATTTAATTAACAAAAAAAGTTGGCTCATCTCAGATCTGTGTGTTTTAAAACAAACACTTTGTGCCTGGATCTTTTTAATTCATGAGTATTTATAAAGTTGGAGTTTTATTTTTACTTTTTTAGCTAAAATATCTTCGTTTTGCCCCCAAATCTGATCATTGGATGATCAGGACTTAACGTTCCAGCTGTTTGATTAAAGCAGATGTTTTCTCTCAACACATTTGAGTGCTCAGATTCACAGGTGAAACCCCAGAATCTGGTAAATCGCATTTTGGTCAGTGATTAAATGTGAGGCTTTTTAGGAAACACTACTTAAAGTTGCACCGTCGCTGAATTTCAACACAGATGAAACGTTCAATAAGTGGAACACCACAATGTTATTTTTTGCTGTAAACTGATTTTAGTTGGTAAAATAAATTGTGACAGTCTCATGAATGAGTGCTTTAATTCTAGCTCTACCAGTTACATCACTAATCTGTTTATAGCACAAGGTTTTATGTTGTTTTGAGAGTCGTCTGTTTTTTTTTCCTTCATTTTCATTTTCTATACATGTGTTGCACAAAGTTAATCACAAGCAAAACGTCAGATTTTGTGCAATTGATTTATTTTTATAGTATTTAAACAGTTTTTTGTGGGAACATTGTAACAGATGTTTTATTTTGAGGTGGGGGACTGTAAGGGGTCCTGTCCGTATGGTGGACAGCTCGGTAGGCTAAGAAATGGAAGGGAAAATGTCTACTAATAAAGTTCTAATTTCATTTGTTTTTATGTCTCCTTCTGTTATGCAGCTGTGACACATGGGAATATGTGACTAGGATGAAACAAGTTTCAGTAATAATGAATAATATTTGAAGTCAGAGCTTTGGAGCAGCGGTTCCCAAACATCATAGTGGGGTCTAGAATATATTTTCAGAACTATTTTCATTTTAAAAATTATTTTTTTGCCATAGTTGTTACAAAAGAGTGAGGTTAGTCCACTTAAAATGGATAAAAGTAGCATAATGAATATTGTTATTATTCTCATGCTTATTTGACCTGATACCAATGTTTATTAATCAAAAATATTTGGGGGCACAGGTTTTTGCTGTGGTTCTTTTGTGGGTCAAAAGCTGAAAAGTTTGGGAACCAATAGAGCAGAAGTCTGCAATGTTGGGGTCATGGGGGTACTGCAGGTGGGTCGGGAAAATGCTCATTTGGACAATTTAAAATTATTTCCCCCCCTAAAACTTATGTCTTTAAACACACATTACCATGAATCTAACATGAAACACTGCATGTCCTAATGGTAACAGGCATTAAACTAAACTCAGTTGTGTGAACATCTGGACAGAAATAATGTATTTGAGGCGTTTTAGTCAAGGTTTAGAGCTCATCTTAGCACAGAAACAGCACTTGTGAAAGTTACTAATAATATCCTCTGTTAAAACTGATGAAGTGATGCAACAGAATCTGCTGGCTTCTTTAGATTGATTTTTGTGTACAGGGCCCTGAGACCATGCATGTTGTGACTTGGCACTATATAACTAAACTAAATAGAACTAATGTCAGTATTACATAGGATGGATGGATGGATGGATGGATGGATGGATGGATGGATGGATGGATGGATGGATGGATGGATGGATAGATAGAGATACTTGTAAAGCTGTGGTGGCCATTTTGAACTGGCTTAACTCCAAAAACAACATATACATACTGAATATTTTCTAAGAGTTTCTTTAAAATCCATTCAGTGCTTCATGAGAAATTTTGCTAACAGAGTTGACATCATATGGCTTTGTTAAAAAAAAATAAATTTATATATATATATATATATATTATGCTTCCTAAAAATTGTAAAATGGTGAAAATGTACAACACATCTTGCTCTATAGGTGGATTTTAAAAGTAATCATTAGACAAGAGGCTACAACTAAACTAGTTGAAAATGGCTGCCACAGATAGCCTGTATAGCAAACATAAAACAGTTGGCAGGTGACTGG
This sequence comes from Anablepsoides rubrolineatus, assembly GCA_031762495.1. Taxonomy (NCBI): domain Eukaryota; kingdom Metazoa; phylum Chordata; class Actinopteri; order Cyprinodontiformes; family Rivulidae; genus Anablepsoides; species Anablepsoides rubrolineatus. Next base: position 19,485,708 of record JARVGW010000047.1, on the reverse strand, counting down.
CTTTCCATCAAGGAATTCAAGACCTTTTGTTCTCACATTTAAAGAAACTAAACAGAAAACAAAATAAAGCACAAAGTGGTTTTTTTTGTTTTTACGTATTTGTCTTTTATTTGTTTTCCTGATTGAAATGTATTGTAAGGTCATAATTTGTCATTCATCACATTACATGGCATGATGCACCAGGTCTACTACACCCATTTACAGGAGGAATACACGGAAACATACACAAGGTTTTACAACAGGGACACAGGAAGTTTAGCTCGTTGCACTTACAACAGTGTGTGGAACACCTTTGTTGTCATTTTTAGGCTCACAACCTTTTTCTGTTTTATTTTCCACCTTTTTCAATCAGTTTGGGTTATTTTATTTTAATGTCTTCTTCGACGTCTCCATATATCTCCATAAAACAACAATCCATCCTGGAAATTACTTGGAAGCCAGAATTATTATTATTTTTTTGTATTTTTTTTTTTAAATCTTTTTGATGTAATCTTGTTTTAACAACACAACATGTATAGAAACTCTACATAGACCAATATTTTTTTTGCCATATCCAAATACAATGTTTTTTTTAATATAATTTTTTTTTTTAATTGTCCGCACAAGCCAGCCACATACGTACACAATGCAACTTGATTATTACTGATCGGGTTTTTCTTCAGTTTTTGTCCTTTTATTACATAAAGAGCACAAGTTTCGTCGGGGAGCTTTAAGAGGCTGCGCACGCTCCAGCTTGTGTCGCTGTTTGTCGTGTCAAGGCCTCTCCACTGCCTCTTGTGCCTGTCTATGTGTGTATGAGTGTGTGTGTTTGAGATTTACACGTGTTACAGGACTCGTCCTTCATGGCATTTACATTTCGTCTGTTTGAAGCGGACTCTGGTCAGTTTTTGATATTTACAGTGGAATAAGGATGGGAGCTGGGAGGTCAAAGGTCAAGAGGGGGGCGGGGTTAAAAGGAGGGAGGGAGGGAATCGCGGGGGGGTCGGAGGGAAGGAAAAGGGGGGGCGGTGGTGATCAGATCATGCACTTGTCATTTTTCTGTCGATGATTCATTACAGGTGAAAGACTAAAAAGATGCTGCTTGATGGTGATAAAATCTCATGGCATCCTCCTTCACTCACAACCTCTCACTTGGGAAACATTTAGATTATATATATATACATTTCTTTAGCTCTAAAACCCTTCACTGACTTTCTGTACGACCTGCAGCGAGCTCAGAGGTTTGCTACGCGTCAGCACGTTTAGCTTTGACCCAACGCAGTATCAAAAACACAGCCTGGATTTCACAGAAGCATTATGAGCTGCACCTGACTGAGACAATGGCAACCTCTCCCAACTAGGGTTGGGCGATATTGGCCAAATATTTTTTTATGGTTGATTGTGGCATTTAGTCGATAACGATATTAGACGACAATTGCACTTGAATTTGGCCAACGTTTTGATGTTGGTCTGCCTTTTCCTGCGTTCCATTTTATGTCCAGGTCTTAGGTGATTAAAAGTTAGGGTTAGCTGCTCTGCTTTCTGCCTTTGGACTGAGCACTTGACAGTGAAAATGCGTTGCACACACATCATCACGTGTCACTAATCGCAGTAATCCCAAAGTGGCAAATATTAGGCGTTGCCAATTTTTCTTACAATCAATTGCACTCAACTCGATTTTGCCCAACCCTACTCCCAACTAATCAAAAAAGCTCTACTTTCGTCAACGAGACAATAAAAACCCTTTTGTCCCATTTGAAGTTAAAACCTAAAGTGTGTTTTGTTTGATGTGTTTCTTAGTTGCAAACGCTTTTGGAAACCCAGGCTGCGGCTTCCCAGCGGTGGTTCCTGTGGTCTGAGCAGAAGTCTGTTGCAATCCTGGCTATAGAAAGACACCATGCAGTGTACAGACAGAGATTAGGACTGGCTAGAGGGCAGTAACAGGATGGCTTTCGTGGGTGACCAGTATTGTAGTATAAAAGCCCTTACTGCTATGCATATTTAAGTCACCTCTAGTGGCTGTCTTCATGCAGGAGCAAACCAAAAACTAAACCAAGAGAAGGAAAAAGCGACAACATTATTCGGGCACAGTTCTTACAAACCGTGTGCTTGTTGCTGCATCATTCCCTTATTACAGATCCTTCGTGGTTAACAGCAGCCGTCTGTGCCACAAAGCGTTTAAAAAAAACCAAGACTTTCTGCACCTGCATGAACACATTCATCACCTTCTATTGTCTCGTCATCGCAATGCTGCATTTAGTGTGTGCTTTCCTGAGGCAAAAAGTGATTGTGGATCTTTTTTATTGAAGGTTTTATTTGTTGGTAAACTTCCAAAAAAAACATACGACACACAATAGAGAAAGTTAAACTCTCTCGCGTATTATTTTTTTCTACTTTAACTTTATTTTTTTTTTATTATATTTTATTTCTTGAGTCTAATCTAGTGGCAGTGGACCTGTGAGTTGAAGTTTGTTCGGGTCGATGTGCAACTTAACAGCTCCAGACAGAACCAGAATAATCAGATTATTCATTAAACCCAAGAGCTAGAAATAATATTTGCTAAATAAAATAATCTTTTTTGTGACACCGTTTTAAAACAATCTGATTATTTTGGTCGTGCAATAAATCCAGCAACATCTTTATAAACATATTTCCTTTTCATATACCTATATCTATGGACTTAAACCATTTCCCCTTTTTTCCTCCTTAACACCGTTTATCTTTCCATCTTCTCTCAGTATGATAAAATAAATATCTATATAGATGAATCATTTGATAAATGCTTCTAAAAAATAGAAATCTATATGTTTTAAGTGACTCGTGAAGCTTAAATCAGATTTATAGGAAGTTTAAGATATACTGCCTTTTAAATCTGACTTTACATGAAGAGCTTCTCAGATATAATAAACTGGCAGATTTATTCTTCCTAAAGTCACAAATTAGATTCTTTTTATAACCTTGTAATAAAAAATAAATAAAAACCCCCACTCACACCAGCTTCAAGTCATTATTGCACAAATTAATCCACTTCAGGAATGCTTTAAAAAGTGATATTTTATAATCAAATCTGTTTTATAGGCTTTAAAATATTAATTCTAATATAATTTTGCATTTGAATTAGCTTTTTCCTTTAATGTCAACATTCCCTGCAGATACATTCTCTACACAATAAGATAGCTAATTATTCCTCTATTCTATAATATTCTTTTTTGTAGATTTAGTTGAAATGACCACAAAGCAGCCACTATAGTAGTTTTTTTTTTTTTTTGGGGAGGGTATAAAATTTGGACACTATTTTTCGTGCACCCAGTTCAGTCCCGCTAAACTAACACAGGTGAACAATACCTGCAAAGATGTGTTCATAAATACTTTGCTGCTAATTCCACATTTTTGTTCATCAGGCAGACATTCTGCTGAAAAGATTCAAATATACCCGGCAAACTTTGTTGCCGCTGTCGTGAACGGATCTTTGAAAAAATGCCCTGAAAAGTCTTGAGTTTTCTACCTAAAAGCAAAACAAAGCAGACATGAAATCCTAACTCAGATGTAACGAGCAATGAGCGTGATTTTTTCCCTCCATCTTTGTTCAACTTGCCTTTACCTCTTTATGTTTCTGTCCCCCCCCCAAATATGATTCATTGCATAGAACGACTGGAGATGAGAGGTCGCCTCCTTTGCCTGCGATTATTAGTTCAACCTGTTTTCCCTTCGTTCCCACATTTGGACGATGATTGTTAAATACACGCACACACACAACCCCAACACACAAACGTACAAATAGGAACAGAACAATATAGAGGTGACTTCTTGAGTTTTTTTTTTTGTTGTGTTTTTTTTTTTTTTGTTTTGTTTTTCTGCGCCGGGCAGCATGCTAAGGTTTCCCAGCGAGCGTTCACAAAGACGATATACAGCAGGAGTTCGTGTCGCTCAAGGCCTCGCAACGTCCGGCCCTGACGGGTGTTGTACCAAACCACAGATTCCCACAATGCACTGCAGGAGCAACAGCAGGGCGAATTACTACTGACCTGAGAAATATTCCGTGACGACTTGACAGTCTCAGAGAAAAGATTTTTTTTTGTTTGTTTTTGGAAAAGTGAGGGGGGAATGGGGGGGGGGGGATTAGAGGTCTGGATCTCCACCGGGATAGAAAACAGAAGGTGAAAATGCGAGTGGCGTTGTGTTTCTTTTTGGTTCAAAGGTCACGCGAGAGCAGATTAGTCTTCCTTTCCTTCGACACTGTTCTGAGTGTGCTTTCAGGTTGTTCACGTACGACAGAGTGAGGAGACATGCGACACATTGTTTTTACAGAATCCCAATAAATGTCCCGTCTTGGAGGAAGGACCTCCAAACAAACCCCCCCCTGCAGGCGATGGAAGTCCAGTTCTGCATCTCAGCGTCTCCCTGCTGCCCTGCAGTGCTTTCAGGTCAGACTACGGCTAATAAAAGCTAACATCAGTCCGTTCCGGATCATGGTCTCAGTCTGAGGAACAGATCTGGGTGGTCTACAGGTGAACTCTCCACAACACTGCCGTTCACACCGTGGTGTCTGAGCAGAACGTCGGCGATAAATTAGACTCGTGAAGGCAACACGTTTCTGTTCAACCAGCTTTGAAAACGACACCAAATTGTGCTATTTCTTACCTCTTATTCTATTGCTTTTATGCTTATTGATAGTAAATAGTCAGAAAAATTGACAGGGGGGGGCGGCAGGTAAAAAGTAAAAAAAAAAAAGTTACAAAATAAATAAAATATAAATAACATCACAAACAATTATCAAAAGCAATGTAATTTTAAAAAAATAGAAATGAATCTCTGTGTTCCAGCTGATATTACTACATAAAAAAGGTTGTGTTGGACATGATGTAAACATAAAATAAATAAAATGTGCCACTTGTAGTTTTAAAGTAAAACATTTAAGATAATTAAGGCGATTTTGTCAACCTGCAACAGAAAATCAAGGCAAATAGAAAAAGTAAAAAATAAATAAAAATGAAAATAATAATAAAAAAGAAGAGACAGGTTTGTGTGGAGCATTTAGAGACGAGCGTTTGCCACAATCTACAGGTAAATATTGTCTTCATGGCTTTGCAGTTTTACCCTTTTAAACACGGCTTCACTCCCAATACCAGTCGTATCTTTTCATAAAAAAATAAAGTCAAATAAACGCACACATTCACCACAAGTAAACAAAAGACTCCTTCTCCCCCCACTCTTTCCCCACCCAAGGCCAGATCCTCACGTGTTGCTTGACTTTTCTCTTCCTTCCGTTTATTTATCGAGCTAAAATGTGTTTCTCAATGTCTTTATGGCCTCTGTTCTGATGAAACAGTGTAAGGTCTTGGATATAAAGTTCCATGCATTCCAAATTATTCTTATTCTTATTTTTAAATCCACTTTTCCTTTTTTTTAAAGAAATGGCAAGTTGTGGATTATAGGAGGAGATTTAGAAAAAAAAAAAGAATCAGCATTCAGGAAACGGAGAGAGGTGAGGAAGAAGGACACAGTTCCAACCTGGAATGTAGACAGAAAGAGAGAAAACCGTGGAAGGAAACGCACGCCGACGCGCTCACGTTTGTGTCATCATCATCATCACTATTGTCGTCATTTGTTTTCCCCTTCGGTGTGACGTCGTGATTGCTCAGTTTCCTTCTTGGTGTTTTAGTCTTCAGTACAAGAAAAACCTGCGGTGAGTTTGGACATTTTCCCTGTGTTTTTACTTGGAAAAGAGACAAAGAAAAAAAGAGGAGAGAGGCGATGCAGCCGTAACCCCTGGACTGAGCGCAGGGCCGCGAGGCTGAGGATTTCTGCACGCCGCTGCAGCTGTGGAGGAAGAGCAACCCTCGCCTTCGTCGTCGTCGACAAACGGCCTCCGCTGAGTTTGTTTTGCACAGATCTCTGGAACACCCACTGTTGGCACGGAGGAGGATCTGAATCCAAACCCTCCTTCTTTTTTTCTTTTTCAGTCGTCTGTCATATTTAGCCTCCAGCTGCTCTTTGGTGATGAAGAGACGCAGATGTTCGTCGCTGCTGCTGAACATTATTGGAGAGGCTGAACAATATTTTGGGTTCACTGTGCCGGGGGATGGTGGATGAAAACAGAGTTCCTCTGGACAAAGATGTTGGCTTGGACCCGGAATGATCTAAAAATATAAACATGAAAAAAAAAGTTATTTTAGTAGAAATAGCCTAAAAATAAAAAATTTTGATTGTGAAATAAGTCTGTGCATGTGTTTGCAGTTTTTTGGAATTCTATCCTCGGTTTCTGTTTCACAAGATATTTTGCTAACAGACAGGTTAATGCCAAGATTTTAAAGCGGAGATGTATAGCAGAGTGAGTGTTGAGGACGATGTTCAGCTACTACAGAAATGTTTAGCTAATTTCTCCAGCAAACGTGACGACGCTACCCAGAAACTTAAATCAAAAGTAGAAAAATATAAATTTGTTATTGTTATTAATATCACAAAACAATAAAATTAACTTGAAGAACTAATGGACCCGCTGTAGGTGCATGTTTATTTCGTTATATAAGTTCGGGGTTTTTTTTTTGACAAAAATAATATTTAAAAACATGTCTAAAGTATTAATATTACAACCGCTTGAAATTTTTAATTTTCATACCGCCAGATTTTTATGTAAAACATATTCTTTTCTCTCGCTTCGTCCGACATTACTAACATAAAAATCCTGTCGGGCCGCAATGCATTCTGGGATATGCAAGGTCGGGAAGGATCCATCGGATCCATCCTTCAATTCAGACAAAAGGAAGGAGGCATTTGTCGGCTGCATCGGAGGAGTCTTTGGTTTGGGACGGCCTCCGTCGCGGTGTTGTGATGTAAGCGGCCTACAAATTTGGCCTTCGGAGGACCCGGCCTCACCTTTATGGACACAGCCATGGTGTCAACTTTTGGACTTATGGTGACAAATATTTTTGTTTTGTTGTCACCATAACACAGTGTCATTTTATGTTATGAAGGCTGCATGATGCTCTGTGTTTGGTTATAAGTAGACCTATCACTAAATCAGAAAAAGTGAAACACTCCTCTAAATTTACTGTTGGTTGTTATCAGTATTGCACCTGTTCATTGGGTAAAATTATTAAGGACCGGAGTTCGACACTTAGACCAAGCCAGGGGACGTAACACTGAGGATGAAACTCCAATCCATCACTCGTGAACAAGACACCCAGATACCTAAACGCCATCACTCGCAGCAAAGCTGTTCAGCTCAGATCTTAATTAGTATAACAATTTATTAATTTTTTTAAAGTCGGCTGCAGCAGCCATCTTGAATTTGTTTAATCCAAAAGTTAATGAGTTGTAGATACCAGTATGACTTTCTGAAAGTTCCAACAAAATACATTTAGTGGTTCATGGGATATTTTGCAGTTTAAACTCAGATCTTGGTTGCTCAGAGAGTGCTCAGATTATAAACTGGGGATCAGTATCAGCTACTACCACACAGAGCTCAGTACCTGTCAAATTGTCTGAGACTGAAAAGACATTCGGTCTAGACTGGTTTAATAAGAGGGCGTTTACAGTTTTAAACTTATACAGACAGTGTTGCTCATCTATACATGGAGGAGCTCACTATAATTGAGTAATGATCAAATCTGGCCACAAGATGGCAGATGAGCCTTAAAACTGTTCAACACTCATTCAACTTTAAAATCTCTCAAGTGGAAAAAAAAGTTTTTAGTTCTTTTTAATATACTGATAATAAAGACGATGATGCTTTATATCTGCAGAATCCATCTTTGTGCAGCATGAAAAGTTGTTGTAGAGAAAAACCAATCATGGTTCAGATCAAACATGAAGCCCTGATCAAAAACGGTTCCTCTTTGATAAAATCATCTCCATCTCAGTTCTTACTCGTTCATATTTACAGAGTTCAAAGCTCTTCTTCTTATTTCATCTTTTTGATTAGAAGAACCTTTCTCCCTCATGGCTTGTTTGGTACAAAACATGATCATGATGGAAAACACTGGCAGCAAGACTAGACTAGATCCAGAAATTAGCATTTCTTGAAGAAAACAAAACGGAAAAAAAAAAAAGGTTGCTCCCACATTTATCATTGCATCAAACAGCCGTAGAAGGCAGCGGAACAAGAAACTCCTAACTCAGCCTGTCAGCCTGTGCCGACTCAGCACCTGTGTGGACGTAATGAGAAGGACGCGTGTTCTGGTGTCGCTGCAGGATAACAGGAGCGACATCAGGTGGTTCACTTTGGTGCCACAGATTTTCCTTCCGGTTTTTAATAATCATTTCTCTGTTAAACCAAAGAACACTGAGCACTCAGTCACTCTGCAAACTAACGTTAACAAAAGAGACTAAAATTATATTGTTTCATATCCTCTCATTTTGTATCACATCATAGTATTTGTTTTGTATTTGAATATAACTATCATACAAAGAGTCCTGAATCCAGACTGGGATCAGTAAATATAACAACTGTTGAGCGGCTAAGAAAACATTTTCACAGCGAGTTCACAAAATCAATAACCACCATCATGACCTAATAATTAAATCCTGGATCCAAATCATCACTATTAGTTGCTTTCAAGTTCAGCCCCAGAACACAGAACACATGATGCAACACAGAGGTAATGAGCAACAGAGGCATCAAGGGTTTAAGACAGGGTTTTACAGAAAAAGACCCTAACCTATCAAGTTTTTCAATTTATTTTGCAGTCTTTTGAGGTCCCAGGAGTCAAGTAATAATCACACTGACTGGTCTCTTTGTAGCTTCATGAACTCGTGTTCTCTGGTAGGACCAGCACCAAACTCCCATCTGAAAATAGATTTATGTTTCTATTTCTAATCAGTGCCTTGCACTTTTCTTTCCCCACTGTGCGTGACCCAGATTAACAAGCTGCATACATCTAGACTTAATCTGTTCCAGTGAACATAGAACCCCAAAGGACTGGTACACAACACATGCACATAATGTGTCTTACTATCTTCATGGGGACTTTACATAGACTTCCATTCATTTTTTTATTCATTTCTATAATCTAATCCTGGCCCGTCCCTTCAACCTAACCACCCTGAGTTTACACTCTAGTCCAGAGTTATTCAACTAAATAGCTCCAGGGGCCACAGTTACTGCAGGTAACAGCTCAGGGGCCGAACAAATTAAAGTCATTATATAAATAAACTAAGTATTACAAAGATCTTTTAGATTTGAAATTGTTTATTTTTGCTGTATTTAATCATGAATCCAACATACAGAACCTTATAAAAGTAGTGATAATTAGACAATATCAAAAACAGAAATAACACATTATGCCTACTTTATGAGAAATATTATTTTGACATCTCTGACTTGCCAAAATTTTAAACCAGTTTTATTTTTCCTTTCATTGTTTATCTTCAACTGCTTGTAATTTCAACTGTTTTGAGTGTGCATAGACATGGTTTTTACCAGCTTGTAGCTTAGAGTTGGGAGCTGTTTAACTAACAAAGCCTAGATGTCAAGAGTTTTCAGGTGCCGGAAGCAAAACATCTGCAAATAATAATGAAAAAAAATTAAAAAACTCAAGAATGGCAGCAATGATTGAAGGCTGCACGAGAAGCAGGTGATGTGTTTCGCTTCTTTCTACATGACAACATCCTAAATGAGTGATGTGCAAACCACCTGGAGGCGCAGTAATCACTCAACTACAGCTGTGTTGAGTCAAGGTTTTGTTTCTAAATGTTTCATTATTAATGCTCTACTTTTTTTTCCCCCCTGAAACTTTTCCCTGTAATGTATGCTGTTTTGAACACAATGCTTGTATTACATATTTTCTTTTAACCCTTTTAAAGTGAATTTGTAGGGAAAATAATATTTCAGAAGACAACTTACAGGATGAGCTGTCGGAGGGAGCAGCAGTTTTTCTCTGACAGTGTTGGCTCTGTGTTGAAACATGAAGCATCCAAAGGATTTCAGTCCTTGTTGGCTGCAGGAGAAGGTTAGAAAGAGCTTAAAGTCAACATCTCCATTTCTTCCCTTACATCTTTAAACTTGAACTACAGCAAAGGGTTAATGTCTTAGCAAGAAAACATCTGGAATATTTCTGATTTTAAAACATCAAATGCTTCCCAAACTCATACAAAGTCACTGGACAACTGAACCCTTTAATAACTTTTTTAGAAAATTCTTAAAATAAGCAAATTGTAAAATAAATAATACATTGTGTTTAATGTACACTCCCATTTTATTTGAATATTACTCAGATGGGGATGAAGATTTCCTTTTCATCCAACATGAAACCAGTTCTTCAGCTGCAGCAGCAGATTATAAAATGTGATAATGACTTCATTAGAGAACAACTAAAACAGTTGTTGAATTTAAAATGTCAGACTATCACACCCTCTACAATCCCTGGCTTCAAATCTATAATTAGGATATTGCGGGTGGAACAGTACTCACCAGTGTGCTCAGCTCTCCTCTCCTTGTCACCTCCGTCTCTCTTCTTCACATCTCTTTTTCTGAGTAAAACAAAAGCAGGGGGAACGTCGCAGGTTTTTCTGGTACGTGGCCTCAGGACTTCATTTTGACATTTTCATAATCCTGCAAATATACCGACATAGAATAAGTATACGTAAACAAAACATCTGAAGAAACTCTGTAGAAAATAAGCAAAATTCCAACATCTTTTTTGTAATATTCTAAATAAAATAAAGACACGAAACAAAGGCAAAAAACACATTTATTGCCAAACTGCAGGTGTGGTAAAGACTGGGGCTGATGAGAAGCCTGGGTAAAATAGCAACAAGGAACAGGTGTAAGTGGGCGGGGATGAACCAGCAAGGAAAGAATAACAATGGAAAAAAACTGGAAAGATGAAATGAGAAACACACACAAAAAAGAAAAAAAAACGAGAAATGAACCCAACCATAAATAACTAGAAAAAAAATAAAAATAAAAAAAAATGAAAGGAATCCTGACAGCGTTCACACACATCCTGTTTAATAGACAGAGTGGGCTGCATGCAAGAATATGTTCGTATTCTTATCCTAAATTTCTCTTACTTTTGTTCGAATGAAGGGTTCTTACAAACATGCCACGTAAAGATTCAACCTTCAGATTCTATCTTCAGGAAAAGTGTGTAAATGAGGAGCGTAAACCTGATTAATGCGTATCAGGTGCTTGTGCACAGGGAGAGTTGATTTACATAATTTCCACCCCAAAAACACCTTATAAGGATATACGTTTCCTGCCCCACATACCAGGACGTGTCCATTAATGGACATCGCAAAGTAAAAAAGAAGAACTTTACGAGTTCGGAGATTGAAGTCCTGCTCTCAGAGTTCCAGAAAAAAAAGCCATTTTTAGCAGCGTCAGCTGTGGAATTAAAGGAGCTGCTTTAAAGCATCGTATACAGTCACAGAAATAAAAAATTAGAAATGATATATTTATCTCTCTCTCTCGTCCAGCTCTGGTTTTCCTTTGGTCAGATATTTAGAATTTTAGTGTAAACAACTGTGTTACCTAGTTTTCATTTATTCAGAAGAAGAGCAGTCATGCATGAGGCCCACTGAGTCATGTGAGAAACAAGTTCTCACTGTCGGCGTTAGATTCTCACCCTCCTTGTAGTCAAAACCAAAAGTACAAGTCAAGACAGGGAAACAAACAGAGGAAGAGGCGCTGCTTCAGGAGCACACTGACTGCTCTGAGTAAACTGTCTCCTCTACACTGTCAATAAGGAGAAAACACAACACGCAGCAGCTAACACTGTTCCAACAAGGTTTAGTTTTACTGCTCACTGAAAAAAAATAAAAATCAACCATTTTATTCACAAAGAACTGTGTGACTGTCTGCTTTTTACTTCTCACACAAAACAGGAAAAAAACCAACCAGCAGCTATATTACTTAAAAAATCCTCATCTACTCTTTCCAAACTCTCTCTATTTTTACCATTTGGAGGACTTAAAATAAAAACATACCTTAATATTAGTGTCTCAGAATAAAGAGGTAAACTTCTTGCCAAAACCAGAGATGGCTGCAAGAAAAGAAGAGACAAGACAAATGAACCCACTGCTGTTGAAAAATCTGCTTTTAATGTTTTATTGGTGTATTTTTTTAATGTATTTATTTAGTTTCGTACCTTCTCCCAGTTTGCCGGCCTGCTCAGCAGCTCCTCCGGGCAGGATCTTGGAAAACATGCCTTCTCCCTCCATGCCAGGCTGACCCGCTGCAGCGCTGCCGATACCTCCAGGTCTAGGAGCTGCCTTGGAGCCTGGATTGAAGCGCAGAGGAGGACGGGGCCGGGGGAAAAAAAAAAAAGCAAACAGAGCACAAAGGAGAGAAGGTAGTCAAAATAGAGTCAATGTTGTTGGGTTAATAAGTATGGATAGAGGGCTGTGTGTCATAATTAAAAATACAGTAAATGTCTGTTTCATAAACATCTGATGTGATTCTACTGCTGTTATTTAACATCACAGTCTGATTTTGGGAGGCATAACGTGAGCCGTTTCAGCAGATATGGAGTCATGAAACAATAATCACAGAGTTTGAAGTCTTTATTGTGTTTTTGTGACATTTTGTGAGTGTGGACACCGTCTGTTGTGAGATACTGTAAGGTTTGAACATAAACTGCATTCTGCTCCCAGTTTAATACCTCACACTGCCAACACACTCGACAAACAACAGAAACATTTCACACAACATTAATTCACTAATTATGTAACGATGCGACACATTCAGGCTGCTCTGTGGCCGTGAAGTAAAACCTCCCTTTTGTGCTTTTTTTGCCTGGGATTATCGTCGGATTAACCTCAGATCAAATAAAACAGCACTCAGTCATTACATAAATCAGGAATGGTGGCCAAGCTGGCAAGACAGGAATGTTGACAGTGTGTGTGTTGATTATACATCACCTATGCCTGTAAGCGGGGGCTGGGCAATCTTGGAGGCCATGACAGGTGCTGCTTTCGCTCCGATAGCTGTAACCGGAGGTGTGTCGAGCTTCATCTACGGAGGAGGAGGAGGAGAAAGAAAAACATCCTTGTGTTTAGTTTCTACTTTCAGTGTTTTATATCAAAGGCTGCCGAGGAGGAAAGACGCAGGGTTAGTTTGGTCACTCCAAGTGAGACAATATAAAAAAAATCAGACACAAAATTACAGATTAGCGATTAGGAAACAGAAGAAAGCTGCTCTTCCCTTGAGTTTATTTTATTTATTTTGACCAGTCAACTTATTTTGCCAAGAGGAAAAGGAAAAAGTTTGGTTATCAGTAACACAGTTGCTGCTGTGAGAGGGGATTAGAAGTCCAGGGCGGTGACAAACCAGCTGCACTGTTTCTGGCTAAAGCAGTCTTGAGCTCTATCCTGGACTCATCCTGAGGCGCTGCAGCTGCCTGCTGCTCTCTGTGTTTACTCTGTGCGTGCTCACAGGCACGTCAGGCCCAATCAACACTCCATCTCCTTGGCAACTTTCATACTTTCTGTAGGTAGATGGATTTGTTTCTTCCCCAGACACTTCTTAGAAAGGAAAAGAAAAGTCTAGCTCTGGTAGATCAGTTGGACTATCTCTTAAGGCCAAGTCAAACTCAAGGCCCGCAGGCCAAATGTGGCCCACCACTGCCTTTTATATGGACCGTAAAAGCATGAAAGTTGTATTAATGTCTTAAAATAAAGCCAAATGTGACCATAAACTACACCTCTCCTAATGGATGTTAATCATTTAACTTGCAAAATGATGACATCCCACTACTAGATGGAGATGCACATGGTTCAAAAAAAGCTGGTATTTGGGAGACGGTGACAATTACCATGTGAAATTTCAACTTCACTGCATTTTCACTGGCTACTTTTGCTGCAGCCCAGTTGTACTGGTTGTACATTTGAACTGGAACTCCCCGTCAAGTGGGAATTCCCTGTCGGAAAGTGGGGGAGTTCAGAATTTAAGACGGCAGCTACCTTCAACAAACGTATCAGAAAGTAAAACTCTTACTTTTATTAGTATTTCTGCATTGTTTGTTTCACATTTAGTCAGTTGCACTCGTAGTACTTTTCAATGTTTATAAAAAGAGGGGTTAAAACACAGTTTCTATGCATGAAATACCAGGTAGGACTGAGTTTGCTAGTGGTGAGCAGTCGCAGCAATGAGACGAGGAATGTGACGTTTTGTGTTTAGTCAAAGTTAAACACAAAATGTCAAAGGGGCCACCATAACTCTCATGTCGCCATCCATCCATCCATCCATTTTCTGCCGCTTATCTGGGATCGGGTCGCGGGGGCAGCAGCCTAAGCAGGGAGACCCAG
>JARVGW010000047.1:19327035-19351486 GCA_031762495.1 Anablepsoides rubrolineatus | reverse complement strand
GCACCAGTGACCCCCGTGACCCTGCAAAGAAGAAGCGGGTATAGATAATGGATGGATGGAAAATCAAGTTGAACAAATATCTGTGAGCCTCCTCTGCTTCACATTTATACATTTTTTTCTTGAATCAGTTCTTGTGATTTTTCAATTTGTCTGGTTTATGGATGTGAAGCAGAACAGATTGTTATTGTGTTTATGTGTTTGTCATCCTTGATCATATTTGGAACTTTGTGGTTCAGATATTTAGACGGCAGTCTTTGTGTTTCCACAGAGCTGTTTTACGATGACTTTTTGTCAGGAGTCCAGGTAAGGTTCTCTGTCAGAAGATGTCAGTGTGTCTGAGGACAACTTGAATAATCTTTACATGATTCTGCAAAGGCATAAAGAAGTTGTGTCTTCTATAACTTTTTTTTTTTTGTTAGAAAGCTGAACAGTGGCATTATTGGCCAGATCTTATGTAAGGTTTCTTATGCAAGCAGCTGCCTTTTAAATATTCTCTTTTCTTTTATCGCTCAATTTTTTTTTTCTCCCTGCTGACAAGCAAAATGATCTTTGCTTCCTTTAACCACGTTTGATTGAACTTAATACATAAATCTAAGAAAATATGTGGCAAATAAAATGTCTGGGCCCAAACCAGCTTTATTTGCATGCTCCACACTGTTATTTGTGTGTTTTGTGGTGGTTTTACACCACAGGCCTGGCATGATTATTCAGGATTTTAGGTTGTTTACATTTCTAGAAATTGTGTTTATAAGGATTTTTTTGTGGACAACATTTTTGTTAATGTATGAAACAAATTCACTTTTACTTTGAGTCAAACTCCACAAAAAAAAAAAAAAATCCCTTTGGAGCCGGTTTCAATATTTATATAAAATATTTGTAGATGCACAATTAGGTGATTCATCTCATAATGGATCAACCAAAAACAAGCTAAAATAGGCAACAATATATGTTTTTTACTATTCTCAATTGAACTGAAATAATCCCAGCTAATAATCAACAAATAAATAAATAAAAAATACCCAGTTAGTAAAAAAATAAACGCTCAAAATATCTACAAAATATGAATAAACATGGTCACTAATTCCCCACAATAAAAGTAAAAATAAGCAGAAAGTTTATTTCCATGCTGTTAACTGGGTCATGTCAGGTAAGACGATGAGTTCCGACCAAAATGGAGCTGCTGAGAGCAGCAAACCCTCAGTAAACTGTAAACCTGGGTTATGTAATGTGTAATTTACAACCTGACATGAACAGAATAGTTTGGCTGCTTTTTTTATATATCTATGTGGTTACATAAAGCTCCGTGGCAGAGAATCAAGTGGGTGCTGCTCGTAGTTGAACTTGTGTAGGCTAATAAGAAGCTGAACGGCGTGTCTGCCAACGTTTCATGTGACCTACTTTTGAAAATGTGTAGTTGTGAGTCGGGTTACATTTCAGGAATGTTTCGTTTAACAACACACATTGCAGTGTGCTTTTTTTTTTTTTTTTAAGTATTATTACTGTTCGAGGGATATTAAACTATTTCGCTCATTCTTTAAACAGAAACGTTATGTGAAAATACTGGTTTAAGAGAGAAGAGTTCAGAAAGAAAGTTGGTTTAAAATGGTTCTGAGTTACCTGCATCCAGCCAAACAACTGGTCAGTGAATTTATGAAGCTTGTAAAAACCCAGTTGAGTCAGAGTTGTGGAATGTGCTGTGTTATGTTATGCAAGGTGAGGCCAAAAATATCTTCATTGTCTAAAGTCAAATAAATGTTTTTAGTGTTTTTATTTATTCATTTATTTATTTATTTATTATTATTATTGGTTTTATGAATGTATGCATGTTTTATTATGTGTACAGCACTTTGGTCCTGTGGGTGTTTAAAGCACTCTATAAATAAAGATGGTATGTTCATTCTTGTTTATGTTAATAAATAAATACAAAATAGTTACAAGTATTAAAATACCTTGGGTTAATTAAATGTATCTATTTTAATTTGTCTTTTTAGGATTTTTTTTTAATTCCCCTAAAGTTACTTTAGCTGTGTTTTTAATTTCCTGCTGCTCGTGTGTATCATAGCTTTGATAAGTCAGGTTTATTCAGTTTGATAGTTAAAGCACTTTTAACCAGAACTAGGGCAGAACTTTTTGATTATCTAACCACACCTGAGAGCACAGAGCTCCTCCACTCCGCGAACATAAAGTAGCTCAAAGAAAATCCAGTGAGTGATGTGGGAGTCATTTTCTGTTGCTGAAAGATGCTGTTTTTTAAAGCATTTAAGAGACTCTTGAGAGCTCTCTGCCTCTGCTCGCTTTCTGTCAATTTCTGCTTTTTACATGGGTTCTCTCGCGGTGCCTTTCATCTGCGAGTTATCTTGACCTTTTAAGATTTCTCCCTCACAAAGCTCCTGCTTGTCAGGCTGCGACTTGAAATGTGGTGAAGAAGAATGTTGAATTTAGCTGCAGATGCTAATTTAAATTATCTTCAGGGTTGAGAAGATGGTCCTTTTAGTTGATATTTGTCTTAAAAAGAGCCCCTTCTATACCCAATGGTTCATGAATAAAACATGCCCAAAGCCGCAAAATGTGCTAGAACTTTTATTATCAACTGATGGCCCATGGGCCATTATGAGGTTGTTGAAAAGAGACTTTTCCAAACAGTGGGGGTGACATTATAAAACTAAAAATACACAGTGAATTTTAAAATTGATGATTTTTACATTTTATGACAAAAGAAGACCAAATTTATGTAAAGGAGAAAGCTGGAGGGTAGATGAGAAATAAAACGCAAATAAATAAAATGCAAAAAGAAAAACAATTATTCTAATAAATGTTTAATTACTATAACATTGAATCCACTTTTAATTATCACGTTAAAATATAATTCATAATATAATGTTGAAATGTTATTTAAGAGAGGTTATAAAAAGTTTGATTTATTTACTAAATTTTTCATTGGTGACAGTTTGTTGAAAAGTAGTTTTTTTTCAGTGGGAAGACAAACTATTTTAAATAAAAAGTAGGAGACAGGTGTATCGGTTGAGTCTTGGCCTGTAAGTTAGAGTGAAAGGTGTTAAAGTCTTTATTTGCACGAGTGATGATAGGTTCAAAAGATCATGGTTTTAACCCCAATCTTTCATGGTGCTCTCAGCGGGCGAGATGTTGAGTTTCAGCCAGACAAGGGTGTTGTTCTTGATCGTCAGAAAGTTCAGTTTATATCTCATCTGGCCACAGAACCGTCGACAGCTGATTACAAAGTTCACCCCTACGTTTGTCCGTTTCAGGTGTGTTTCAGCGCGACCATGCGAAGAACGCAGCAGCCGTCAGGTTAAGATGTCCGATGGCGAGGAGGAGCGACACAACGAGAGGAAGAGGGAGACTGAGATATGCGACATCAGCGATGAAGATGATGAAGAAGAACTATGCGGTGAGTCAGCATGATGAATTAAAACCTGTTCACATGATACACAGTGACATGACCATCATTAACAGCCAGTATGATGAAGAACATGAGCTAAAATTCTCATATATGCTAAAAAAAACAGTTTATTTGCATCATAGCTCAAGAAGATAAAAGAAGAAAAGATAACATCCTTTAATATGTGAAACAAATAGTTTGAAGAGAGATCATTGTACTATTGTTTGGCAATAAATTAAGTATGAGATTAAAGTTAGATGCGTTGTTTTCTATAAACAGCAGAATTAAAGAGATCTTTAGTCTGGATGCTCATCAGTCAGACAAGTTATGGACAAGAACAGTCAGTACAAGATGGAGATGATCCGATGCAACACTACCATCCCTGTTTTCTGTCCTCTTTCATGAAGCAAACTAAACTGTTCTCTGCGTGTGTTATGTAACCCGGTGAATCATCCAGCGCCTCTATTACGGGTAGAGTCTGTGTCTGAGCCTATGTGTGTGTGAGTCTCAAGCAGTGCGTTTGTGTGTGTAGGCGATGAGATTGTAATTTTTGGTGGGTAATACGAATAGTTTCAGTCGCTGAACAACTTCTATCTCATTAGGAGAGAAAAGCATCTGTTTTTTTTTTGGTTTTCACACTTTTTAGTCAGAAAACGTGTTGTTGAAGTTTAATTAAACGTACAAACTGAGATGCAGACGAGTTTAGTTGTTTGTTTTTTACTTTCTGTGAAATGAAAGCCGTGACATTTTTAACAAATGTCTGTTTTCACTTGTAATTTTTTATACTCATTTGGTTTTAAAGCTATCTTTTAAGTGTTGAGTTTAAAGGGGGGGGTATTATTCAAAATCGACTTTTTCTAGCTTTATATCATGTTATAAAGTCATTCCCTAATCAAAAACATACCCAGAGTGTTGCTTTGATTCATGCCTGTTTGAGGAATCCTTGAATCTCCTGTGGGAGCCATGTGGAGCTGCGTAAACACTAGCTGGTACAAAGCTCCGCCTATTTACCCAAAGCTCCTCCCAGGGGCTCAGTCTGCAGCTGAGTTCCCGCCCCACAGAGCACCTCTGTTCTGAAGCATTGTTGTGAAAATGTGCTGAAGTGGAAGTGTTGGAACTGGTAGGTTCTTAAACCGACAAAGACCTATTTCAAGAAGTTCAGATAGGCTATTATGCAAAGTCAAATTTATTTTATACACAGCATTTTTAAAACATCTGAAGGTAACAGAGTTACTTGATAGAATTTAAATATTTCACCCCCTTTAAGGACATTTTTGCAACTTAAGGCTCCCACATACTCTGCAAACGTAAAAAAAATTATCTCGGCGGAGCGAAGTACGCCCGAGAATGTGGGGGTCTTTAATATCAATGCTTTTAAAGCTGAGCCTTGGTGTGCAAATAAGAAATGTTGTCTTTTGTTTACTCCTTCGTAGTTTCATGTAGACACAAACAGTCCATTTTTATGTGCTTGTTCCAGAAGTCTGCACTGTTCTCTGCTTTCTTTTACTTCACATCCACTCACCTGTCTTGTGCCTTTTTATTATATACATAAAAATTTATGATTTAAAAAATAGTATTAAATTATTGTAGCTGGGCTCAGCTTTAAAGACAGTGGAGCTGAAAGTTTTACCCACTCCATCTCATCATGTACAGCCAGGCATAGTTCAGGGATCTGAAACCTCCTGGAGGTGATTCACACACGTCCCCCTGAGAGGAGACCTCAGGAAAATCCAGCATTTGCAGGAAGGATTGTATTTTCTCTCTGGCCTGAGAATACCTCAGCATCCTCCTGGAGGAGCTGGAGAGTGTCGGTGAAGAAGAGGAACGTCTGGGATTTTCTCTCTGACCTTCTGCCTGGACAACTTCACTGTTTATAGGTGGATGGATGGATTTAAGCTGTGATGATATTATTGTGTAAATGTAAGCTACATTAATTGTTCATATATTTTGTTTGTAAAATCACCTTTTTTGCATCTTACATCTTCTTTCTGGTAGTTTCAACTTTTTTTCTGCTTTTTAAGCTACTATTTCTGCTAACTGTAGCTGAACAGTGTCCTATGTTCAGCTGTTTCGACACACATTTTTGCTTTTTCTCTACTTATTTCCAACTTTTGTTTTCCTACTTTTAGCAAAAGTCAGCTGTTTAAATTGAACTCACAATAACAGCTTTGCTATGGAACATTTTTGCTTCTTCAGCAGCTTTCAGCAAAAAACATTCATCATTAAGCCTTCACACTGCAAATGCCAATTATCTAGATGTAATCATGTTCTCAGTTATTTTTTCTTCTAATCCTCATTTTTAATGCATTTTCCTTATGTCCTGTTTTTTTTAATAGCTGAACTGCTGCTTCAGCTCTGCACTTCCTCACTGATACTAAAGTACCATTGAAGTTTTATGAGATGGAGTGCAACATGTCTGGAACCTGTGAAGACCTCAGGTCTTCTCCTCCCTATACGCCAGTATTAAATAACCCTTTTAATTTGACAGATTGCTCGGTCTGGCTTCACCCAGGCGGCAGCCTGTGAACCTGTCAAGTACTCCTAACACACCTCACACTCCTCTCTCACACTCTCAGAGACTGTTCATGTTGTCCCAATTACAGCAGCACTCTGCTAGATGTCATTTACATGTAACGATGGCCATTCAATTTAATTGACCCTAAAAATGGGAGTCTATTAGAGAGGAGATGATGATAAAATGTATTAATCTTAAAAGGGTTTTCTGCCTTCTAGCTTACTGCTCAGACTTTTAAAACATTTTGTTTTTACAACAACAGTTGCACAACATTTTGTATAACTGACCCACTGCAGCAGCGGCAGAAATAACTGAAGGTTATAACACTCATTTTGGGACTGTGGGGTTATCTTGGTAGGTGGAAAAAGTCCTGATGGGTTAAATAAAAATAAAAAAATGTCCTGTGATGGACTTGCGATGTGTACAGGGTGTCCCCTGGCTCTCATACAGTAACTGCTGGACATAAAGCACCAGCGAGTGGGTAAAGATGATGGGTGTATAAGTGTCAACATCTGTCCAACTGACTGATTTGTAGACATTTTTGGGGCTATCTATATTTATTTGTTCTAAAAGCAAACAAAAAATGTTTGTTTTTGCATTCACCTCCTTTACACAGTGACCTTGTGCTGCCAGTTTCTTTAGAAGTTAGTAATTAGTGATTTCACCTGTGTGCAGTTAAGGTGTCAAACATCAAACTTATAATTGTGAAAAGCCCAAGACTCTCATAACTTCAAGTTCTGGAGAAATTAAAGTTAACTTTATTCTTGAAGCAGTTTTTAATTGGTTTTTTTTTCCCAAAGGAACTTAGTTTTAATTGCGCTTCAAGTCTTAAACTGACCGCTCTTTATCCGACAGCATTTTGTGGCGTTCCATCAGTGAGTCACAGAGTTGGCCGTTTTATCAAGAGGAGGGAAGGAGGGGGAAAAATCAGCAGCAAATCTACATGATTATCACGTGACATCATCACCCGCCCCCCGCAGTCGCCTACGTCTGTCCCACGGTTGCCATAACAACTGTCACCAGGACACCAACCCCATCATGGCACTTTCATCCTCCAGGTTTAACATCCCCCCCACCCCCACCCCCATCTCTGTTATTCCCTTGTAGTGAATATTTGACACAATCCAAGTAAAGCTGCTTTTAAAATCCAATTTTTTATTTATTTTTTATTTTTATTTTTTGAGAACTGTCAAAGTTTAGGTCAATTTTAAAATAAAACGGTTTTAGTTGTCATGGTTATCAGTAGTGACAAATTTATCACCTGAAAGTGAGAACATGAAGAGCATCAACATTTTATTGCAAAATTCTTTAGCCACCCTTTATTTTTTTCTATTATTTATTCAAAATAGCCAAACTTTGCCTATTTGAAACTTATTTTTATTCCAGTCGCGAGGTAAATATTCACCTTACAGCATGTATGAAATCCTTCAACTTTATCAAGCACAAATATGGCTATTACTCAGTTTTACACATATTGAGCTAATATTTGCTGTGTCAGTAGCTGAGAGTGGTTGTTATCAGATACCCCGAGAGATAACTAATCATACAAAGTTTTCATGCAGAATCTAAGCCTAAAGAAACAAGGTAAATGTGCAGTTTTGGGGGACCAGAGTGAAGTCATTTGTCAAAAAAGTGACTTTAACAAATATAAATAAAATAGGACCAATTTTCTAAAACCAAACCTCCCATCTCCGCAGTGTGATGCTGCAGTGATTTAAGGTGTGTGTGTGTGTGTGTTTCTCCTTACTACCCTCAGGGATTTCAGTGCATATGTGAGTCTGAAAATAAATTGTGTCCAGTCTATTTTTTTTTTTGTTTTTTTTGGCCTTTGTGCAGATCCGATGAGTCTGTGTGAGTTTTAGTCAGATTATTTACCGCGCTCACGTACGTGCACACGCTGACTCCAGAGAGCAGGACAGTAATAGTCTGCTAATTAGCCTGTTGCCCCCTCCCTGTCTGTATGTAGGCGTCCCTACAGCAGAGCACATTCACACTCGCTCCCGTTCAAAGCTGAAGAAAAACAACTAAACATGTTTCCTCCCACGACTGTTACTGAGACTACAAACATCACCTTGCCAGGTTTCTTTTTTTTTTTTGTTGGACCTTTCTGCACGAAATCAGATGATCTTTCAAGATCCAGAGAGAAAGATCAGAAGTAAAGATTAAGCTTAATGTGGTCTCAGTCCAGTTTATTGTTTGTTCAATGCTTTATTTTATTTGCACTCATCTCTTTGATCAAATCTGAGTGCATTAAAAGCAGGAAGCTAATAATCTTAGATAAATAAGCAGCAAACTGAGTTAGACATAATGTACACTTAAAAGCATTGGACTGGACTTTTTCTCAGACAAACTCTGAGCCAAAATGTCAAAATAAAAGGTATATTGCAGAGAAATTGATCAGATTTGTATAAAAACACAGAAAATGTATTACTGTTAATTACAAAGTTGTCCAGGATTCTGATTTATTCAAACACAATATTAAATAACTATTTAGTTAGATGCCTAAACTAAGAGATAGAAATAATTCAAAGATAAAAAAGTTTAAAGTGATGTGAATCAAAGTATCTAGTATTACGTGAATGTGATTCAAACTTTTTGGTCATTTAGTTTACTGATTAGTCTGGGTCTCCTAAACATTTGAAGAACACGTCAGCAAAAAGAGAGTCTATGCAAGAGGCACTAATGCACCCCCATACCTTTAGAGAAGCAGACTTTTGAACTCAGTCCATATTAGGTTGAGGGGGGGGGGTTATTACGTGTTTTCCTGGCACATCATTCAATTGTACGCCACAATCATGTAACTATGTTACCTTCAGTTGTTACAATGTTGTTTATATCAAAATAAATTTGACTTTACCTTGAAATCAGCCTCAGTCTCTTTAAGAACCTCCTACCGTTTCCAACGCTCCCAATTCAGCATGTGTTCACAACAGTGCTTTTGGGGAAGGGGTGCTTTGTGGGGCTGGAGCTTGGCTGGGGATTGAGCTTCCAGGAGGAGCTTTGTGTAAGTGGGCGGTGCTTTGTACCAGAAAGCGTTTAGGCAGCTCCACATGGCTACCACAGGAGATTCAAGAATTTCTCCGACATGCATGAATAAGTCAAAGCAACACTTTGGGTTTGTTTTTGATGAAGGAATGACATTATAAATTATATTAAAGGCTCTGATTTTGCATAATACCCCCCTTCAAATAAGATTGCAACAGTTGTGCATGGTGTTGACATATGGCTTCATTTTTTTGCATGATAGAGCTTTAACCAGCATCTGTGCATGGCATGGTGAACTGTGATTACAAACTGTGATTTGTGGAAGTGTTCCTGAGCCCATGCTGTGATGTCCAGAACAGAGTCAGACCTGTTTTTAAAGCAACAGGGAGAAAATGAATCAGAACAAAGTTGTGGTGCTATAATAATTAGTGCTTGAAAATAAAAATAATTATATATAATTTATTTTTTATTTTAAGTCTCTGTATTCTGACATTGTTTAGTTTGTTACTGGAACATGAATGTGACTCATAACACATTTCATAATATCATTAATTTGTGCGTGTGTGTGTGTGGGTGTGTGTGTGCGTGTGTGACCTGATTAGGACTGCACAGAGTGAAAGTGTAGGAGGTGATACAGTAACACCAGCTGGTCTACATACTGACACACCACTCTGCCAGATCCCAACTTATGTGAGACTGAGAGACAAAGTGTGTTCAGATTGGAGTTCAGCTAACAGGCTGACTTGATGTCTGACTGATAATGAGTTACAATGACTCAGCAGAAAAAAAAACACTAGTCATTATAGCTTTGAGCTATGTGTTCGATGTTTTGACCTCCACTCACTTTTTGATTACTCACTCTGACGTATTTTCATTCTGATGACGGTCGTCTCCTGTGAGCCACGATCACACATGAAGAATTTTACTTTTTTTATCTGAAAATGTTTTAGTTTGAAGAATAATCATCCCACTTTACAAACCTTTAATCCAAAGTGGTGGAAATCATTAAAAGACATCAACTCTTATCTGTTCTTGTAATTGCAAAATAATTATTTCTGTTTTCATTGACTCTGAAAATCAAATTAATCTACTTTTCTCTTACAAAACTCTTACTTTTGCACTTGACATCTTGTTCAATTGAAAACGTGGAGCTTTTTTTTAAGCTTGTTGATTATCAGTGAAGCATAACCTTTTATATTCATTGTTCTAAGATTGCTAAAAACTCCACATGAAGCAGAAATATGCTGGGGTGAAGTGAGACAATATATACTCACACTACAAAAAAAAAAAATTTGCTTTCTGGGAGGACTTTACATGTTTTCTTCATGCATGTGTGAGTTTTCTCCTGGTACTCTTGTTTCCTCTCACAGATCAAAAACATGCACTTTAGGTTACTTAATAACTCTATATTGCTCCTGTAGTGTGAGTAGGTGGTGTTTGTCTTTATGTGGAAAGAAAACATTTAAACACTCGTTCTTCCACCGTTAAAGTTTGGAGGAAATTTAAATAAGATGTCACAAAGCACTTTCCCCATTCATATGGAAACTACATTTTATGAACCCCTAAACAGTATTTACAGTAAAAAATAATAATTGAAATGCCACGATTGCATTTTTTAATTAAAAAAATGTTTTTTGAAAAAATAAGTTTACATGTCAGCTTAAAACACTTGGCCATGATGGGTTTGTGTGTGAATAACCAAAAGCAGTGTGGCTCGTATTTGCAGCAGTGCTGCAGAAACAGTGTGTTTCAACACCAGCCCTAGTCTATTTTAATTCAACTCTCCTTCATTTGTCTAGAAAGTCCAAGAAATGACTCAAAGTATTTTGTAAAAAGGATATTTGAGTACTGAGTACATAACATTTATTTTAATATTTTCTAATGATGCCACGAGACTGACAAAAACTATAGAAAGTTACACTACACTGCCAAAATTATTCACTCACCTGCCTTCACTCACATGAGGTTAAGTAATGTTCCATTCCTAATTTTTTGATTTTTTTGATTTTGATTTTATTTTATTTGGTCACATTAAAAAACACTCCACACAAAAAACAAACATTCATAGGGCTCAATATGATGTTGGTCCACCCTTTGCAGCTAACCTGTCCCTGTGGACCCCCCCTCGTTGGTCATTCTGGGTTACGTAAAGATAAAATGCGAGCTCTTCTTCCTCACGGTGAGCGTGACTCGATGGAAAAACTGTGGTAGTGTGACAAAGGTGAATGCGTGTGTATTTTACATGTTACGTTGCTGCTGTCGCCTCCTCCCCCCCCCCACCTCATCCTTTTTCCCTCGGCTGCCCCTCCCCCAGGCTTGATGTAGGTTAGTGGGTGTAGTCATGTGAGACTGGTCTTTGACCTCCTATCCTGAGTAGACTGAGCTGTGAATGATAATCCCACCCCCCACACCACCACCAACAGGGCTTTAAAAGGGTCCTGGGGTCCGTTCAGCGGGAATGTTTTCAATCTGTCAGTTTCCTCCTCTCCTTATTCTCACTTTTCTTTCTGCTCCACTTGTTTTATATGAATACTTCACTTCCTTCCAGCATGTCTGTCTCTGAACACACCAGCTCTCTTTTTATTTAACATTCTCATCTCCTTTGGTTGTTGTAAGTTCAATGGAGCTTTTTATTTTTGCCACATTTACATGCAGTTGAAATTGAACGTTTAAGTTAACTGTTTATGACGTGTTTATGACGTGTTTATTTGAGTTTACGATGTGCCATACTCCTCACCAAAGCCAAAAGCAAATTATCCAAAACCTGCTCTGACCACAAGCTACTAATTTCTTTTCTCTCTGTTTATTTGTATCTTTTTCATTGTACTACTTCTCATCGTTTTTTTTTTTTTGTTTTTTTTTATTCCAAAGCTTTCCTCCATCATCCCCCTCTTGTCCTCTGTGGACAATTAGAGTCTGAAATAGTTTTATTGCAGTCATTTTGTGCTGTCACTGTCTCCGTTTTCTCTTCACAGTCCCTCACTCTTGAAAATCTCATCAAACAAAGAAGACATTTCTGTTAAATGACCACTGATCGTTTTGCACTCTTTCATTTCTTCCTGAACTTTCCGGCCCTGTCCTCTGTTTTCTTCCTGTCCATCTTGTCCTTACTGGACCTTATTACCACTGTTACCTAAGGCATTTTTTTCTCTGGTGTGGGCGTGGCTTGGTGACATCACACTGCCTCCTGTGTCAGTTGGCCAGGAGGGGGAGGGGGAGGACAGGAAAAGCAGCCGAACCGGTGATCAGGGGGTCTCTTCTACACTCGCTCAGCTGAGGCTGTTTTCAGCGACCCATTGTTTTGTAATTGTCCTAATGGCTCCCTGTCCTCGCCGAAGTGCCGGTTAAACTGTGAGACAAGACGTAGATGTTGGGAGACTCTCTCTCTCTCTCTCACAAACACACACACACACACACACACTGACTTGTTTGTTTTAGTAAGAGCAAAGTGAAGATACTGTATGTGTTGGCTACGTAAACATGGAAGACGCACACCAGCTGGAGTAAGTTTTGAAAAAGTGAAACTATCAGGAGGCATGGATCTTTCAGCCGCTTAGGAGACAAAAACTTTCAGCCACATGACATGGGTGAGTAGCTGAAATGTCTCGACTTGACTCTTCTGGCATGTGGACAGTTTTTTATGTCTATATTTAACAGCAAATCGCTTCCTTCAATCATGATAAGTTCAGATTTCTATCATGTGTATCTTTGAATCATAATATGAATGGACACATGTGGTGGTGTGTGGAGAGGGGTTCTAACTGACCTACATGTGGGCCGGTGCCAAATCTATTACCGGGTCGTTGTGGCGGAGCAGAGCTTAGAGGTTTCATAAGGCATATTATGAAATAGTCACAGAAGTCGTCCTTGATCTTCTCTAAATAAAATTCTTCCGTCTGCACAAACCTTACATAAGGCTGGAGTTGTTGTTTTCTCTTTTCCTTTTAATCAAAACTTGCTGCGAAATTAATTGTTTTAAATATTCTACTATAAGGTTTGGGAGGCAGATTCCATGTAAGTAGATTCCATCAGTGAAATACGGGTGTAGGGTAATTGTAGTTTATAAAAATGGTCAAGTTTCTGCTTGTAAGTGTTGAACAGACTTCAGGTCAACCCCCCACCCCATCATAGATGCAAAGAACATGTTTCAACATTTAAAGTCTGGAGTTTAGGCTGATTTAGTTTATGTAAGAAGCAAGAAGACTTTCACAGTTTAGACCTATTAAAATGCAACTTTTAAACTTTTTATTATTATGTTAGTTACCATTTTGATTGTTATGATTTGAGGCTAAACTCTTGTTGAAAGGCAACATTTAAAAAAAAATCCTGTAACTTTATGTTGTGGTTTTCAGTTTACATTGAAACTTGTGAGTTTTGTGTTATGTTGGCTTCCAAGTCTTTATTTTCTGCTCATTCTTCTTCAATTTCAAACATGGTGTTCGACTCGGCACATCACCAAGGCCATCATTTTAAAAAAGCCGGAACATAACTTCATGTGTGTAAAATGACACGTTTCTCACACAGTTGAGCGTGACCACGACTATACCGTCTGTTTCCTGATGCTTTGACATGTGTTTGTGTGTACTTGAGTGTCAGTCTGTGTCATCTGATCTTTTGACCAGAAAACGAGACGGCTTTGTTGCTCGAAGCCGAATGCTTGTGCTGACCAATAAACGCATTAATAGCATGAGAGGTGCCTGCTTCCGCACATGCTCAGTTCCTGCTGTGTGTGTTTAGGATGGGCGTGTTTTTTTGTTTTGTTTTGTTTTTTTCCTCCTCCTCCTGTGAAAAGGAAAACCCTCAGACTTCGATGTACGCGTACCCCCTCAGCAGGGCCCCAGTTCCAGCATGAAGGGTTATGTAAGCTTTCATCTGCCAACCCTCCTGCCTGCCTCTGCCTCACATTGGCAGTGTTATTAAGCAGAGAGGAGCAGACAGAACAGTCAGCTGGTAGTCAAATGTTCACCGAAAGAGTCGATTTAAGACTAGTTGAGTATAAAATAAGGCGGAGAGGAGAATAGTAAAGCACCTTTTTTATTACAACTTTATTTCCCCCCCTTATCCTGAAACAGAAGACAGTTTTATAGTGTGACAGAAAGGCAGAGGAGACCAGCTCTTCACTTTTCTTTATAACCATGCTGCTTCTGGACGAATCGGAGACATTTGCAGGTAGGTGACTGAACTGTTTTTACTCTTTTTAGCAGCCTTTGTGAAGATGATAACTCTTATTTCCAGGGAAAACCTATACAGGACTTGTCAACAAAGTTTATTTAAAGGAGTTGCACTAAAGTTGGGGACAACGTTAGGGTTTGAAAAGTGAAGAAGGAGGTGAACAAGAAGCTTCACAAATATTAATGTTCAGTGCTTTTCTGCTGCAGTGACTCTTTCATGCGGTATCCGGTTTGCAGCAAAAAAAAAAAAAGCCACATAAATTGAAGTAAGAGAGGCAACTGAACAAGAAAGGGAAACTTTAATAGATCAGATAACTAAAACCAGATATGTGAACGTCAGGAGTGTTGAGAAGAGGCAGCTTGTTAAGTTACTTAACACTGTTTTGTAACCCTTGATTCATTAAACATGCACAGTCTACCAGTCCTCTCTGTTATATTTCACTGCAGGCATCGCTTTTAGTTCCTCTTCGTCCTTTTCACAACAATATTAGTAGTTTTTGATCCTATCCTCCCTGAAGATTGTTGCCGGTCTTTTCCACTCTGTGATCACTGCCTTGTTTCTCCTGTTCTCCCAGTTCCGACCTTCTCATTGGCTGGTTGTAGGATTATCTAAAGCAATGTCTGCGCCCTGATTGGTAGATGCAGGCAGGATTAGGCCATGCTCGAAGTGGGAGCATGTGGACGCAGGAAAACATACGGCTCCACTGAGCGGTGGTTTAGGAGGGTAAATATGTGAGGCTTCAGGAGCTGAATGGCTTAAATTTCCTCGTTATTTTGGCTCCTTAAACGTAGATAAACTTTAAACAAATGGAAGTTCTTTCAGTTTACTAGACTGGAAAAAATAACTTCTTTTTGCTGAAAACATACAAATTTTAACATCATTGAATGTGTTAACACAGTTCTAATCATTTGATTACTTCTCTTTTGTATCATTTATTTAGCATTTTAAGGCTTATGCCAAATATCACGTAACAAAGAAAAGTTAAATAAACAGATATTTGAGTAGGCAGTTTCATTTTGAGGAGTTTTATCTCGTGACAATTTGGAAGGATGATTTAAAAATTTTTCATTTACATTGTATCAGACTTCTAAAAAGGAGAGACTATATTAGTCTGTGTTTTTGTTAAATATTAAAAAAGCAATTGGTTTTTGTTTTTGTCTTTTTTGAGGAGGATGCACCATTCTTGGTGTTGAAGCTTTTACTCTGAGGTCCATCAGAGACATCCATGTGTTTTTAGATCTTTGTCTACTTCTGATGAGCTGCTTTTTGTGAGGGGAAAAAAAAACTTACAAATATTTAAGATGTCAACTGAAGTCACAGACTGTATTTGCAGCTCAAGAAGAAGCAGAAGTGGTTCCTTGTGTTAACTTTTTTTATTCTGGTGCTGCTCCTAAATTCTGTTCAGTTGTAAATGGCTTCTGCTTATGATGCAAAATCTTTTTTTATGCTGTTAAAGCATTGAGGTTTATATAAAGCAGCAGGAGAAGCTAAAGTTGAGCAGATTTTCATGCACAAGAGCGCAAATAATCAGAGTAAAAATATACATCTAGTTAAAAAAAAACAAAGAAATGAAAGGTCATGTATTAAAAACAATCAGAGGGATTAGTGAATAATTATTTTGAAGAATTAAAACTGTTTAAATTTTTAAATAAAAAAATAGTTTTTAGTCAAATATTTTGCTACACAAACAGCATGGCTTGATTCTGATTGTTGTTGTTATTTATTGGTTTGTTTACAGACTCAGTTAGAATTCATTGGAGATTTTCTTTAGAAAAATTAATTGGAAAGATGTTTTGGTAATGCAGAAAGAAGTGAAGATATACAAAAGTTTATGCTTCCTACACTTTTTCTCGGCCTGTACCTTCTGTTTTTGCCATTTGAATTCAATGATTATTTATGATCCATTTTCTGTATTAATTCTGTCTTATTCTTAGTGTTCCTTTTAAAGCTAGTGGGCTTTTATTCATGTGATAACTGTGCTCATGAGTTCATTCAATTTTTATTAACTTATTATAACCAACTAAAATAAGCACCTTGATCTATCTCATTATCACTAACAGCTCTTTTTATTTGATTTTACTGCCCAAGAGAAACATTTTCACACACGTCTGGAGCCAAATGTCTGTGATTGAAATCCGTATTAAAGTTTGATGACCGAATGTTTGTGCAGCTGTGAAGTTGTTTTCGTGGAGAACTCGTCTCTAACATCCACTGGCATCGTGTTGTTTTGGTGGAATCGAACTGAGTCATGCCTTTTTAAATGTGTTTAATGGACCCAGAACCCAGCTTGTTTGAGGTATCTACATGAGGACGGAGGGCATCTGTGAATTTAAAAATCTTTAAACTGCTGAGGAATAAACACCTGTTTATCACAGATGACTCAACAGTTTTGACAGATCTACTTTAGTAAAGCTGCTGAGTCAGCTAGAGGCTGTGATTCAGGTTGTTCATTCTAACATTTGGATTTTTTTTAGCAAGCTGCTGACCTGCCCAACATAGGCCTTGTAGCTTTTTTAATTACTACTGTTTGAAGTCACAATGCAGTTCTTGGGATCTAACAGAACACAAATATTGGATTGATCCGGTTGCAAGTGGGCGAGATTACTCTGAAACCTTTTAAGGGGGAAAAGGTGGACTCTGTCTGCCTGTCTGCCAAAGAATATTATATAACAGGCTATAGTTTGGCCAGTACACTGCTGATTGTTTGTAGCTCTGTGTGTGTGTGTGTGTCCTCTCCACCTCTTTTCTTTCTCATCCGTTCACCCTCCTCTTCCTCCTCTGCAGCAGTGACACACTGGCCTACAAACAGTCTGTTCTACCTCGCCTCACCCTTCTGCTGTTCTCACTTGTTGCACCGTCGCCTCTGTATCTTCGTTTTTTTGGGGGTTTTTTGTCATGTTTGTCTCATACCGCCTCTTTCTCATTTGGGTGACGCACACAGACACACACACGCTGCCAGCAGGACGGTTTCATAACTCACCTGCCTCGCTCTAATAAAGCAGCCCTAATAACTAATTCAGCCTGTTATATAAGAGGTGTGTGTGTGTGTGTGTGTGTGTGTGTGTGTGTGTGTGTGTGTGTGTGTGTGTGTGTGTGTGTGTGTGTGTGTATATGAGGTTTTTATCTGACCATATTTAAAGAAGAAAATAGCAAAAATAGAATTTCTGTCCTTCTCCAGATGAGTATAATACCAAGTTAAATGTTATTTTTTATTAACCGTTTTTGAAAAGTTATTGATATCAGGATAACGGCTTACTTTTATTCTTTTACACTAATAATTTTATTTTGAAAGGAAAGCATAGCGTCCGCCACCTTTCATGCCAGAGTTTTGGACTGAGATCATCTTGTGTTTTGAAATGATCGAACTATAGTCATTTTAATGAACTCGTGTTGTCTCGTATGATCTGCTAATTTTAGCTCGGTAACATTCATTGACTGGCAGTCCATCCAAAGTTTACTTTCTAAGAAGTTCATATATATATATATATATATATATGGATATAAGATATTTTTACTAACAAACAATCAGGGTTGACTCCAACAACCAATGGCAGTTAGCGATGTAATGATTTACTTAAGCTTCGAGTCAATTATATTATCGATTTTAAGTTCACAATTATTTTTTTCAACAAAGTGAATTGTTGTCATTTTACAACCATACCTTTTTATGATCATTTTCTCCTTTTATCAAACTGTAACTGTCAGTCATCTTAGTAAAAGAATATAACTTTAAAATAAAATAAATTGTTATAAATCCTTTTATGATCAAAAGTTATCAAGCATCAAACAGAATTTGTCTTAAAAACATAACCTACTGTTATCCAATAACAATGAAATGTATTCATTTTTAGAAACAGATTCACATTTTAAGCAGTTATAATTGAATCTTGATTAATTGATCCCTAAAGCCAGTGTTTTAGGCAAAGATTTTGTGCGATGTGTTGAGCTCAATATGGGATAAATGGCAAAGATTTTATCATCATTGGCTTCAATATAAAATGTATTTGACATTGCTGACACATCAAGACAACTGTTTATTAGTAAAAGCAGCAAAGAATGAAGCATTTTTGAGCTACATTGCTTATTAACTAGTGAAAAGACTCTTTGCTTCTTGAGTTTGAGGCGTTTAAACTTTCATTCCGTCTGTTTATCTTCTCAGCCAGTTGATACATTGATCTGTTTATCTGTTGTTGTTGTTGTTGTTTTTATGTTTGTCCTTCCAGCCATCTCCTCATCATCCACAGTCTGACATTTCTCCTGCTGCTAAGATTTGGAGAGTTTGATGCACTTGTTAAACTACAAGAACAGCTTTCTAAACAGCCGGAGCGAGGTGAAAAATCCCAACACTGACAGAACGTGGCTGTTTGAGACACACTCGTAACTTTGTGTAGAAGTTCCTAAAAAAAACAAATTCAATTTAAAAACGTCACGGTGTTCATCGGAGTCTGCCAGCTCTTTTGCGTGTTTGTGACGTGGTGGTGTGTGTGTGTGTGCTGGACGTGAGGTTTGTGTGAACATGCCGGTTGTATAACAGCCAGAGGCAGCAGTTATATAAGCGTCCCTTCTTGTCCGACCTGCCTCAGCAGCAGTGGCCCGTCTTTTTTGGAGGCGACTCGCTTCTTGAGTGAAACTAAGAACTTGTGTGTAAATGTGATGAAGCTAATCAGAAAAACTCTTGGTCTTATTGTGTTTGGCAGCCTGTGGCAGCCCCTTCAGGTGAAAAAAGAGGGGTCATGTCTTTTTTATTTTTTTTTTACTTTTTTATCTATAATCTGCAAGTTGTCAAATAAACATAAACATTTTGTGATGCACATCTGAGTTTTTTCCATCAAAATTTCTCGCAATAAAAATTTTTGCTTTACTTAAAGAGAATTTAAAATACTTAAATTTTTTAAATTAATAAAGGAAACTGGAATATATATTTTTGTCAATTTTAACCAGTGAACTTTTAAAAAGTTGTGAGTAGTCAGTAGAGCCTTAAGCACATGTTTTAGGTTATGCAGTGGTGTATTTTGTGTGCTTGTGGGTGTACAGGGAGGGGAGGGGGGGTTGATGTATGTATTGGGACAACAGCATTTTCTTTTTCATTGTGCCTCAGACTCTGTGTTCCCACACAAGCTGCCCTCTCACTGGCATTTCATAAGTTTGACGTCAAACGATTCCCATTTAGTTTTTTTTTTTTTTTTTCCAAAACATGTTGAATAACTGAGACAGAACAAATGTATTTGTGGTTCCCAGCAGAGGGCCCACTAAAGTGGATTTATTTATCTTGTTCACTTCGTCGAGCCAGTAGTCAGAAATCTTTAGTCTTTTGTTTATTAATAATTTTTAAGAACAAAGGTTAATACATTTGTTTATGCTTTTGTTTTGTGTGTGTGCTTAGGTGAAATCCATAATGATGGACAATGAGACAGTTTAGAGTGTGTGTGTGTGCGTTTTTGCTACATCATGGGAACCATTTTCCAGAAAAAAGCAGCCTCGTGGGGACCAATGCCCAGTCCCCATGGGTACGGATGCTAATTACAGATAAAGGGGGGGTTAGGACCAAGGTGTGAATTAAGTTTAGATAAGTTTTAGGGTCAGGTAAGTGCCTGTGAGGTTAATTTTAGAGTAAAATCTCAAGGTTAGGCTATAAAATTATCAGAAAATGAATGGAAGTCAATCTACAGTCCCTATGGGGATATTAAACATACGTGTGTGTGCGTGTGTGCGTGTGTGTGAGAATTCTCCACTGTGTAGTGTTATCATGTGTAATCTGCTTACGTATCGACAACAGACGGAGGGCATGACACGGACAGACTGTCCACGTCTTTTCTTTTTTTTTAGCAGATTTTTTATGTCTGTAATTAAAAAAAATTGAGCACTAACTGAATAAAGACAGTTTTATTGTAACCAGTTACATTTGTTTGTGATAATAAAACATCCAGCTGTCTGTCTCATCACCGCTGTGTCTGCATTAGTGACAGGACTGACCTCTGAATATAGGCTCTCAGACCTGAGCTGTCTGATTTTATGACATATAGTTTTAAATAACTCTGGTCTAGTTGTTTTGAATGTACAGTATGTGGCTGAAAACTGAAGTTTTTTAAAACTGATAAATTTATAGGCATTCAGCTCAGTTTAATGACCTGTAAGAATAACCTGTAAACAGATGACTCAACAGATTTTTGTGTCCCACAGTGTTGTATTACTCAAGACTGGTCTTGGTCTCAAAAACATTTTTGATGGTCTCATCTCGGACTACTCTGTTTCTCCGTCTGTGACATTGAGGACTCTGGATTTTATTTCAAGACCACAATTGTGGAAATCTCACTAAATAGCCAGAATATTGTCCACTTTATCTGTTGACATTCTTGCTTTCATTGAATGTAAAGACATACTGATTCAAATCTAAGCATGACTCATTGCGAATTATATATTTTTGTCACCCATCCCCAACCCCTTTCACTCGCACGTGGCACTCCAAGAAAGTGAGCAGTAGTTGTCTGCGTGTGAGAGATGTCTGCAAAACCTTCATTAAAACAATTCAGCTAAACAAATCCTAAAGAATATGTATGTAAAACATCCAGGAGAAAGAATACAGTGACTTGTAAATTCTGTAGTGCTTCACTTTCAGAGACAATAGGGACTACGATGAACTTTAATCTTCACTTCAAAAGAAAGCACAAAGAAAAGTTAGCGATGTTAGCAAAGCTAGGTAGCTAACATTAGCAATCTACCTCAGTCTGTACCAAAAGTCTTTACGGCCCTCACACAGAGATTTAGTCAATATTAAGCCTATAAATATTAAGTTAGCTATCTGCATACAGTATACTGAATGTTTTAGAGCACTAGTTTCTGTTATTTTTTCTGGTCTTGGTCTTGCCCTCCCTCAGTCTTGGTCTTTACTTAGTCTAGCCCCTAAAAGTCTTGGTCTTGTCTAGGTTTAGCTGGTCTTTACTACAATACTAGTCCCACCACCGTAAAGCTTTGTGTTCATGCTTGTGTCTTTGTGTCAATTTGTTCGTCTGCTGTTTTTCTTCTTCTTGATTCTGTCAAACCTTCAAGACGAGCAGGTATGCGCTGCACAAAGAGAAGCCAAAAGGTCGCAGAGATTTGTTTGTCAGCGCAGTTTGAGGAGTTATATAAATTCTTCTCATAAATGTGGTTGCGTAACTTTGCGGTTTGCGAAGACGTTTCCTCACTGCAGCCACACTCACAGGCATGAAAACATATATACACAAACCGTGTAGCAGATGGTGTCGCACTATTTTCTGCTGCTTTTTGCTTTAGTATATCATGTTGTTTGGGTGAATAGCACCAACTTTTTTTTTTTTAGCCACAGGGAGGATCTGACAGAAGAAATAAATCGTTTGAAAAACTTGTGGTGACATTTTCTGACTCCTGATGAGACTGTATTTAATCAAGACCTTCAGTGTTTTTTTTTTTTTTTCATCCTTTTGGTGCATTAGTCATAACAGTTTTCAGGCTTTCCTTCAACTTGTTTTTGCCTTGAGGTTATTGATGTTTTTTGCATCATCCTCCGGTTTGTATGATGCTTGCAGCACATCATAAAGGTTGACCTGGTCTCTTAGCAACTGTCAGTCCTTTAACTCAAATTTCCCTTTCAGGCAACACCTTCCAATGAGGTGGGCAGGTCTCAGACACAGAGTTGTCTGATGTTTGTCTGCTTCAGTTACACTTTGTGCCTGTATCTCCCTCCTAGTTTTGGACACAGGTAGTTGTGAACTGAATTACTTTTAAGTTCTGCAGAGTTGTGTTTATTAAAGGTACTCATTAATGGTGGGTTTTTCTTTGGGTGGGGTCTGGGTTAATAGCTTCAGACAATTAGCATGTTGGCAGTAAGAGCTGATGAACTGCAGTGTATTACGTGATTACCCTGACTAATTAGGATGTGATTGTTTCATTTTGCCTTTTATAACCATTGACATTCATCTAACTAGCATTTTGTGTGGACCACCAGTGTGTGTGTCTGTGTTGCTGAGAATGATTCAAGAGATTTATACTTGTCTAGCCTCTCAACGGGGAACCTTGAACATTTCAGTAGTTATATAACTTATTTTTTTACATTTGTTGCGAGTAGGTTGTATAACCTCTCAGGTTATAATAAAGTGGTAGGATTTTTCCGAAGGTGTATCCTGACAAGACCGTGCCAAACATCTGTATATGTTCATATTCAGATATATCAGGTTCTATCTTCAAATCACTGGTTTGCCCTTATCTTGCCAACTTTTCTTTTTTTTATGAAGCAGAGCCTGTAAGCACCTGGAAACACAATGCATTATTGTGGTAGTGCAATGAAAGAGTGACAGAAAAGGTAGCAGACTATAGTTATGAATCATGGAAGTTATGTAATTTGTTTTGTTTTGTATATTCTTGCTTTTTGTGCACTTAGAACAGGCTTGTTCTTCTTTCTTAGTTTTAAATTTCTCCATAGATGCTCCCACCTTCTGGAACTCTCTCCAAATCCCATCTCAAACCCTACCTTTTCAGAACTGCTTTGTGATTATTGTCCTTTTTTCTGCTTATCCTGTGTTTTTTAAATGTCATGTGCTTAAGTGTTGTTTTTTCATTAGTTTAATTTCTGAAAAGTGTCTTTGAGGCTTTTAGAAAAGCATTGATCAAATAAAATGTATTAATATTATCGCTGAGATTTCTTAATGATTTTAAAGGAAAGTAATGCCTCACATTTTTCTTAATTCTTAAAGAAAAAAACAGGCAACCATGACAACACTTAAATATAAAAATAAAAACACTAATATAGATAAAGACATGGATATTTTGCTTTGTTGCTTAGAAGACAAACTTTTTTAACATAATTTCAGATTATGTCACTAGCAGGTGATGCAGGTGGGTTTAAGTGTGTTCTTTAATTAATAAAATATTTCATATCAGTTCATAATGAGTTCATAAATGCTTTCTTTTTTTGGACGAATGTATCCAGAACTTATCCTTATGAGTGACGTACAGGAAATGGTCCAGCTTCCCAGAATTTGCGTCTGTGTGTAGCTGAGTGCTTCTTGTTGTGTGCAGGCACTATATTTTTTAATGTGTGGTTTTGTGTGTCTGTGTGTGTGTTGTCCTCCACTCTCCCACTGAAGTGCATCACTTTGAATGATGACTTTGCTTTCATCTCTCTCCCCTTTTCCTCTTTCCGATGCATTTCCTGCCTCTTTAGTGTCTCTTGTCGAGTGTTTTTTCGGTTATATGGAAGCTCTGTGCATTTCAGGAACTGTTACATAACCGTTGTGTGAGGCAAGGTCGCTTAAAAAAAAGAGAGAGAAAATTGGGGTACCCAGAGTAATCCAAGTATGGGTGAATTACATGATTCAAAACCAAAATTGTATTTCATATCATATATTTTTATTGTTAAACTTATGTTGTATTTTACTTCTGACATTGTGTTATTTCCTTTAAAAAATGTTGTATTTCCCCAGACCTAAAGAGAATTTTTTTTAGTCTCATTCTGTGTCTAAAGTTTTGGTCATCTGTCATTTTATCAAAAATAATTTGAAATCAAATTATCAAAATTTTAGAAAAAAAATATAATCAAATGTTTGCATCTTTTCTGCTCATACACCTAAATCAGGGGTGTCCAAACATTTTATCACATGGGCCAAAATCATAAAGTCAGGAGGACTTCAGGGCCAAACATATTTTTCCTTTACCTGCTCAACAATAAACTAAGCATTGAATACTTTAATTAAACAAACAAAGTAGTCAAATTTATTGCTGGAAATGGATGCGTAAATTAATCTAGATCCAGAACTTTTGCAGGATTCCCATATTGAAAGAAATTTGGCAATTGTCTATAGGTATCAATTTAGTAAATTCTGATCTGATCAATAAAATCAGGATTTAGGTCACTCTTTTGTTAAAAATGTTTGCTGTATTCAGCCAAATTTAATAAATGAATTAAAAGCAGATTGGTGTGCAGCAAAATCAGCTTCTCAGTAGAAGTCACTAGATAGATGTGGAAAAAGCTAAGAGTCTGGTTATAAAGACAAATAATTGGCATTGTTGTCAATATTTGTTATTGGAAGAAGATTTACTTTGTCTGTGATCATTTTGTCCTAATAATAAATAGAAAGTCTTCATCAAACACCTCGGGGGGACAAATTTGTCGACAAATTTGTAGACAAATTTGTATAGTTCTTGAACTGAAATCAGGGGCCACACAAAATTAGTTCAGAGGCCACAAATGGCCCCTGGGCCACACTTTAGACACCTCTGACCTAAGTGAAAAGTTTATTCTTTTGAGTTGTTGTGTGTGTGTGTGTGTGTGTGTATGTATATGTGTGTATATATATATATATATATATATATATATATATATATTAGGGGTGCAACAATACATGTACCCGTATCGAACCGTTCAA
>JARVGW010000047.1:19293688-19326796 GCA_031762495.1 Anablepsoides rubrolineatus | reverse complement strand
TTCAACTTTTTTGCTTGTGTTAAGAGGTCGTTTTTTATTTTCCTGCTGACAAATTTGATTACAATTTTCGGTTCATCTGCCTTGCTAGGCAGGGTATGACAGATAGATATTGTCTCTTTTTGAATGTGAATGTCTTTACTATGCAAGAAAGTCACTACCTGTTGTTCCAGTGTTTGAAGTTCACCTTGTGGAGCATCTTCTGTTGTTGTACCACCTGAAGTGACTCTTGCATAAGATCGATGTCTTGTGTTCAATCCAGTTACAATTACTTCATCTCTTCTTGAATATTGTTCCATATCGTCCATTCGTTTCTCCAGTTCAGATATTCTCCTGTCTTTCTCTTGCACCATCAATTTCAGCGTTTTTACCTCTTCCATCAGGCTCACCAGTTTTTCTTGTTGTGTAGCTAACTTTGTTAGCTCGGCCGACATGAAGTTGAGGGATTTTCGGATCTCATCCATGTCCTCCGTTCCAGCAGATCCTCTGTCCCTGCCTGATCCACGTCCTCCCGGCATGACTTAATCGCCCGTCCCCAACCTCGGCACCCAGCTTCTCTCGCTCACCGCTGGTGCTCGTCGAGGCCCGCCACCTCCAGCCACTCTTCAGACCACACCACCGCCTTTAGCCTCGATCCACAGCTCTTAGCTTCTTTCGCTCACCGCTGGTTTCAGTTCACACTGAGCTCATCGCTGGCCTCCGTTCCTCATCGTGTCACGGATGTTTGCGTGCGTTTATGCAAACATATGTGCGTTCAAATGCCAGGTGTCACACAATGAGAATGTCTTGAACTCATTTTTATGTGTTTGTTGGAAGTGATAATGTTGGCAGAGTGTTCCTGTTTGTCCCATCTTCCAAGTCTGGACTGGCCTACAAACACAAGAGCTCCGAGGGTTTAGGTTGACGGCGTAGAGATGCTTACTTGTGGATTTTTTTTTTTTAACAACCGATTAGTGTTTTTCATTTAGAGCTCGTTCTCAGGAATATGTGTGTGTCCTTGTGTCTGTGTTTGTGTCCCATCTTGTGTTTCATAAGCCGTCCATATTTATGATGCAGCTCTTACATAATCCCCAGATCAGGTTCAGATGGTTTTCTGATGGAACAACTCCGAGGTAGAACAAGGACAGCAAGGTTAAAAAAAACCTACGTGTTCAATTTGTTTGACAAAATAATGCATTGAAACAAATACTCGTGGTTCATTTTAAGCATCGTACAAGTTTAATGGACCAAACTTTTTAAGTTATTTTGTTGGAGACAGAGATCTGCTTTTTCAAAAAATAAATCTCTAAAAATTCAAGCTTTAAAAAAAGGGGAAACTTTTTTTCATTTTAAGTGCAGAAAGGCAACAAACAACTTTAGGAGTCCTGTTAATTTTATTTTAAGATGCATTGATTCCTGGCTTTCAGCGTGGCAGTTATTGATACGTTTTGGATGGTGGTATTTGTGGCTGTTAATCTTGAAAAGTGAAACGGTTCATCCCATTTTACCCTGAGTCATCAAGGGTTATAAAAACACTTTTATTAAAACCTTTCTGCTTTGTGACTTTGCAGATTTTACTTTGACTATTGCTGTTTGATTTGTTGGAATGACACAAGAAAACACTATGTTATATGTATAATATAGTGAACAACAGCTGTGATATTTAAAATGTTTGTTCAAGTTTACCGGATATATGCAATATGCCACTCTATTTTCTTTTTTTTTTTAGACAGATTAGTTGAAGATTAGATTCCTTTAACTGCTGGGTTCATATTGCAGCATGTCTGACCTTTATTAACTCGCACTGTATTAAGTTGCGGCTTTACCAAAATGGAAAATTTGACAAACGTTTTCATTATGTTCAGTTGTTCCTGCGTAACTTTTTGGAGTTTTATTTTTATTTTTATTAAAAATGATATAATAAAATAAATATATCATCATCTATTTTATCATGTGAATATTTGTGACCTTAAATTATTATTACCCTCCTTTCACAGATCAGTCCCACAGCGCCCCCTTCAGCTCAGAGAATGAGACTCAGGGCGGCAACCCGGCTGTGTGGCAGTGCACCCCGCCCCAATCTACCTCGCCTTCGGCGGAGACGCCGGCACACCCGCCCTCCTCGCAGCCCATGTCCAGACCACACTCCAGGCCGGCGAGCCAAAGCCCCACCCCTCCCTTGGCGGGAAGCAAGAAGCAGAGCTCCAAGCCCACGCACATGAGGCGAAACATCAGGTACTGAAGTTTACGCAACGTCAGTCGGTGAGCTTCAAACGACTCACACTCCTGTTACAAAAAGAGAACCAATAAGATTTAAACAACTTATTATTATTAATATTAAAGTCAAATGTCATGAGGGGTCTGACTGAATGTCAATTTATTTATATAGCAAATAAAAACAATAAAAGTTGATCAAAGTGCTTCACAATTCAGCCAACTGAATAAAAACAACAAAGCAACACAGAAATGTAAACAATAAGATCAATTTAAAATAGAGAAAGAAAAAAAACATTAAAATAATAGCTTTAAAAGAATCTGAAACTAAAGGCCAGTGAGTAAAAATAAGTTTTAAGCAGAGATTAAAAAGTCTGAACAGTCTCTGCACACTGAATGCTAAGAGGTAAGACATTCCAAAGGTTTGGGGCAGAAACTGCAAATCACCTCTAAACATTAGTCTGGATCTAGGAACATCTAAGAGAAACTGGTTGGAAGTGCTCTAACTGAAGTGTGGATGTTAATGAGATCTCACAGGCAGGATGGGGCCAGACTTTTTAAAGCTTTAAAAGTAAGCAATAAAATCTTAAATATATCCTAAAATGAACAGGAAGCCAATGGAGAGAAGCCAAAACTGGGGATATGTGTTTGTGAATGACCACAGTAGTTAAACAAGGACTTTTAAACCAGATTCAGAACTGATTCTGTGTTTTAAGATCATTCATCATTTTGTCTGCTCGACTTTAAAACAACAAGACTGTGTTTGAACCAAAAGGAGTTTGGACTCACTTCTTAACAAACAGTAACCAGCCAACCTTGAGATGAAAAGAGATGAGTGCACAATCCTCTGAGGAAGCCCGAGCTGCAGGGCAGAGCAGGCTAACCTCCTCTCTGCTTTTACCAGCACTTATTGTATTTCCAATAACATTCATTGTTCGCTGAGTTTAAAAGACTAATCATGTCAGGACTGTGAGTTATTTATTTTT
Organism: Anablepsoides rubrolineatus; assembly: GCA_031762495.1. Classification (NCBI taxonomy): domain Eukaryota; kingdom Metazoa; phylum Chordata; class Actinopteri; order Cyprinodontiformes; family Rivulidae; genus Anablepsoides; species Anablepsoides rubrolineatus. Next base: position 19,323,620 of record JARVGW010000047.1, on the reverse strand, counting down.
TCTCCTTTGTGCTTTTACATTATTCTATTTTTGAGCAACTACAATGCAGGGCAGCTGGCCATAAAATCTGTCAGTGATTATACATCTGCTGAGTCTACAGCTTCATTCCTCCTGTCTGCCAGAGAAACCTAAAGCTCAACTTCAAGAATACACTTCCATGTGTGTTATGGAGGCCAAATCTGGCTTTAATTCTCTGTTAGAGCTCCCTTATTGATACCTATTTTTAGAAAGAAGGGTTGAAACTGTTTCAAGTTGATTTCTGCAAATGCTAAGCTGTGACATTTTCCTTTAAAATTTGTACAGCTGAATTTTAGATACAGTCTTATATTTTTATGTTTTGGGATCAATTGTAGTCATTTATTTTGAACAGAGAATTGACAAGTCTCTCTTTAGTTTTAGTGTTTATTTTAATAACTTACTTCCTTGTTTTCTATGATGTCATATCCAGGGTGGGATTTGACTCTGGATCAGGGTTATATAAAACTAAATAACAAAAACTGAAATTGAAAAAACATTTTAGTTAACTAAAATAAATAAAAACTGTAATAAAAAAAGAAAAAACAATAACTAACTAAAACTGTACAATTAACTAAAACTTTCCATTCGTTTGTTTTAAGCCATGTGGATCTTTTTTGTTTTATTTTGTTTTTTCAATCAAGTAGTTTCACATTAGCTGCGGGCAGCTTCTGGCACCTCATGGTTTGTAACAATGCAAAAGTTGGGAGAAAGCGGCAATGTCCATTTTGGAATTTCTTTGAATATGACTGTGAGAAAAATAAAAGCAAGTGTCTCTTGTAGTGAAAACAGGTGATAAAATAGGTGGAATACTTCTCAATGGAAAAACTGCATGAATCAAGCTCACACAAGACAGCTAACTGTGACTATCTTGACACACTAGCTTCTCTCAGCAGCTCCCGTGAAAAACAAGCAACAGGTTGGTACCCGTTTGGAGACAACTATTATCAGCGTCCTAAAATAATCGCCCAAGTCTTAGCTGGCAAAATTGAGTTACGCATATATTTTAGGAAGGTGTCGCTATAATGGACTGCTTTAACTAGCGACCAAATAGTTGTTGGTTAGTTAACTCACAGGAACATCAGAAGCTTAAGGATGCATTGGAAAATATGTTTATTCAAGCTATAAAAAACTACTAGAACTAATAACTAAACTAAAACTAAGCATTAAAAATGCAATAATAATTAATAAAAACTAGCAAATCCACTGTAGAAACTAATTAAAACTAACTGAATTAAAAGAAAAATAAAGTCTAACTAAAACTATAATGAAAAATCCCAAACTATTATAACCCTGCTTTGGATTAAGGCTTTTTCGTTACGTGTGGCTTCCCCCATTCTCCTTTAGCTCTGGAATGGATCAGATCTGAGTTATGTGTTGTGTGGTAAACTCTACATGTGTGAAATTAAATATTTAAGTCTAAATCTGAATATGTCTCCCGTGTGTACTTCAGTGAGGTGTTTTCTTCTGCAAATGCTTCCGACTTTTAAAACCTCATATTTAAATAAAAATAATGAGTTCTGTAAACGCCTGACTGGTAGGTAGTTCTCAGTGGGATTATATGTTTTTCTATTTCATATCACACAGCTCACTTTTCATTTTAATGTTTGATAAATACGAGCTCTCGCTGATTAAAAGAGAGCAAAGCCTGACCTGTTGTACAGAAGCTCCCAAATGTGGTTTTATTTCCAAAACGATTCATTAAAACAAGAGCAGAAGAGTTTGTGTGTTCCCAGTAAAAAATGGTTGCAGATGTTTATAGAGAGCTAAGCTTTAACTAATAATTATTTTCTCTGTCTGCGCAGGAAAGTACTTAGGGAACATCAGTTAGATGTAGTGACCAAAGCTGCCCAGCAGGAGGAGGCGGAGAGACGGCGACGTCTGGGGGAGCAAAGAAAGCAGGATTTTCTCGTATCGCAGCTACCTGAATGCACAACAGGTAGGAGTACATATTTACTCCCCTGTGTCATTGTTCTCCTTTTTTTTATCTAATATTTATTATCGATTTCTGTCCTCCTCTTTAGGTGACATTGCCCAGCATGTGTCCTCATCAACAGCGTCTGTATCATTCCAGCAGGAAGACATCTGTTTGGACTCCAGCAGCGCAAATTTCACCGAAGACGATGGCAAGACTAACAAACCTGCTTCTGCTGCTACAGAGCAAACTCAAAAAGCAGGTACAAATGGCTGCTGTTTGTCTCAGATCAGCCAAATGAATTTGAAATCAGATTTTAAAAACTAAAAAAACGAGAATCTATGTTGTTCTGTTATCAGCAGCACGATGGCTCAGTGGTTCGCACTGACTCCTCACAGCAAGAAGGTCCTGGGTTCGATCCCCGGTTCAGATCTGGGGTCTTTCTGTGCAGAGTTTGTGTGTTCTCTGGTGCTCACGTGGGTTTTAATCTCAATGGGACTTGCCTGGTTAAATAATGGTAAATAAATAATAAATAAATATTAGCAGAAAAACTGCTACATATTAAAATAAACATTTCACTGCATATTTTTCTGGTATTTTATTAAATGAGGGTTTGGCTCCTACATATTCATAAATACTCACAGCACCCCCAAAACTGAAACATGTTCCAACAGCTAGAATATACCAGCCCAGTTCAGTTCCAGGCCTCAAAGTAAATCATCTTGTAAAGCTTGTGAATCTTTCAGTGGCTCTTCTGGCTGCAAATACAGACCAATGAGGAACATGGTTGTAGTGGTTCAGTCTCATCCGCCAACCTCTGAGATAAAGCAAATCATCTTTAATAGCCCCGTGACAACCATTGATTTACTAAATTACACCCTTGAATTGATATTAAACTGATTTTTGACCCCAGGGGTTTCATCAAAAACAGCGTCAGGAGGATTTTCCAGAAAAATGAAAATAAAAAAAACTAAAATGTTTTGAGGATTTTAAAGCCAAAGACGCAGCAAAAATGTGGGCTGCTTTTCATTATTAATCTGAACCTAAGAGACTCAGATTGCTGTAATTTATATCAGTGATTGGATTTTATCCTCACTAACATGGTTTTCTTTTATATACAATTAACTCATCTTTCCTTTTTTATATATGACCTTATTGGACATTTTAGCTTTTTGTTTGTGTCAGTAGTCAGACAAGGAAGCCATCAAGGACACACGTAAACACACCCTCAGATATTTTTTTTAAAGAATTGAAGGTAAACTGCAGACAGACCTAAAGATCAACGTGAAGATGAAAGCAAAAGAGATGAAACGAGAGGGTGTCTGTGGGGCAATAAATCCAACTGATCCTGGTTAACGAGCACACGCCCACACCACTGTGGCTCAGTGACATTTCTACTCTGGGTTGCATAACCAGTCGCCCCCTCCACTCTAATCCTACTTGTATAACTAGCCAGTCACTGCGTTATATAAGCTGTTTTTTTAATTCAGACACACTAACATACTGACACACATGTAACCTCTTCCCTGTGTGCCAGCTTGTGTAACTTTCACCACTAGAAATCTATCACCTTTTTGTTTTTAAATCACATTTAGAATGTTTTTTATGGTCCATACTCATACATACATGGTTTGTCATTTTAATTCTGTGCAGGTTACATTCCTAGTTACTTCAGATCAGTTAAAATGTAGTAGTAGCTATTTTTTTGTGTGTGTGTTTTTTAAACTGCAGCTGATCAAAGAGTATTTTTTTCTTCTTTATTTTCAGAATAAAAAAATACATAGCAAAAAAACCTAAACAATATTGTATTTTTCACAATTATTATATTTCATAAAACCAATTTGATGGAGAATTGCAAAAAAAAAAAACCTCAAGGAGCTTAATAAGTGGTGATCTCCATAGAAACAAATAATTTTAACAACATTTATCTATTATATAAAAAACACATTTCTTTATATAAACAACTAATAACATTTAATACACAAACCCATACAGAAAATTCAAACACCTTAAAAGCAATCATTTGACTCTCTGTTTAAACTCTTTTTTTAGAAACCTCTATGAGGGATGTAAGACTGTTCCATATCTTTGACCCTCTGTATAAAACACTAAACTGTGTTTGAGTTGTACGAGAGTAAGTAGGTCTAATAAGACAACTACAGGTCGAATACTGGTGAAATTCATTATTAAAAGTAAAAATATTACAGAAATGCTGGGGAAGTAACTTTTTAACATGATTAACAGTATTGAAAGATCCAGGAAAATACCTACAGTCTTTTCTTTTGCTTTGTATATTTTAATCAACAAATGAACAAGTGCCATGCAAGTAGAACGTTGTTTCCTAAAACCATACTGATGAGCATATACAATATTATTTTTGTCCAAATGTTTAATTAATCTTGTGTAAACAAGTTTTGCAAGAATTTTGGACAAGACTGGCAACACAGAAACTGGTCTATAGTTGTTAAAAATAGCAGGGTCATCTTTATAAACTGGTGTAATTTCTGCTATTTTCAGCTCTACAGGCACAACACCTTGGTCTAAGGAAAGATTAAAATGATCATGGCAAATTGCTTTGAGTTATTTACTGTCAATCATATCATGTCCTGGTGAACAGTCTTTTAAATTGATAATTATATCTCTAATGTCATCCTCAGTAACAGATTTAAGTTTAAAATCCTCAGAAATTGGAGAATTCATATATTCTAAGGGTCCAAAATGACTGGATGGAATCTTAGCAGCTAATGATGGACCTACATCAGAAAAAAGGCAGTAAATCTTTTAGCAGTTTGTTGTGGATCAACTATGGAGTCGTCAATCTGAAAATGAGATTCTACTGTTTTAATTGGATTGGATTCTAAAAAGCAGTTACCAAATTAATTTGTTATTAACAAAAAGTAAATTTGAAATATAAATGTTCTATAATCTGTGCATTTCTTACACTGTTCTCATGTCCCTCGTTTTGTTCAGATGTCATAGATCTGTGCACAAATGAAGATGATGCTTCTTCACACGTCTGTAGCCAGTCCACCAACAAAGAAGACAGCGAGCGGCGCGGCGCACAAGCCAACGACGCCCAGAACCGAGCCGACTCGCAGGGCAGGGTGCTGGTCAACCTGAACCACCCAGCTACGGAAAAAAACATTTTCCTGTCACCTCAGCTGGCTCAAGTGGTTAAACCTCACCAGGTATTCTAGTCCTGCAAACCAAACGAGTTCTTACTTTTTTCTCTTATTTTCTCTTCTGTTTTCTGTCATTTCACTCTGTTTATCCGTCGTCCTTCCTCCTCAGATTGGCGGAATCCGTTTCCTGTACGACAACCTGGTGGAGTCGTTGGAGCGCTTCAGCAACAGCGGCGGGTACGGCTGCATCCTCGCCCACAGCATGGGTCTGGGCAAAACGCTGCAGGTCATCTCATTCATCGACGTCCTCTTCAGAAACACTCAAGCTCACACTGTGCTCGCCATTGTGCCAGTAAGCATCTCAGGACAATTTTAATTTTCTTATTATTTTAGGTGAGTTTTGTGTTTCCCAGAGAGGCAATATGTCTGCATTGAATTAAGCTTAAGTGACAAGAAATAGTTTCATGTATGAATAAAACAAGGCATTAAGGAGACTATACGGACAGAAAGAAACGGGGAACTAAAAGATAAAAACTAAAAATGCTTTACTGGTATTGTTCAGGTGAATACGTTGCAGAACTGGCTGTCAGAGTTCAACACTTGGGTCCCCCCTCCTGAGGCCTTGCCTCCAGATACTGACCCTGCACTGGTGGCCCCCCGCACATTTAAGGTCCACATCCTCAATGATGAACACAAGTGAGTTATACACACACAGATATGTCCAAGAACTTTGCTTAAACCCGTCTACATTTAAAGGAATTAAAAGATCAAACAAAATGTATATCTTGGTTTCAGATGTCTTGTTTCTTCAGGCATTATCAAATATGTTAAGGATTGTATCTTTACTTTTTAAGTGATCTGATTTTAGAAGTTAGACATTAAAATTCTGAAGATTTAGTTTCTTCTTTTACATGAGATTGTGCTTGTTTGTTTTTATTCTTCTCATTTTTAATCAATGTTATATTTTTGCTGGAGCTGTTTAAGTAAAACTTTTTTATTTTTACATCTTTTTATTTGGAAGTTGACCCAACCCTGCTTAGCTTCTAAGAACAGACAAGATCCGGTGTGTTCAGGGTGGTTTGACCACGTTAAGTCTGACTTTATTCTGTCTTCTGCCATGCAGGAACACGGTGACCAGAGCCAAGGTGGTGGAGGAGTGGTCTAGGGACGGTGGGGTGCTGCTGATGGGCTACGAGATGTACCGCCTCCTGTCACTGAAGAAAAGCTTTGTTGCTGGAAGGAAGAAGAGGAGCAAGAAAGCAGCAGGACCTGACGTCATAAATCTGGATGAAGAAGACCGACAGCAGGAGCTGCTTAAAGGTTGGAGAAACTGGAAAAAACAAACACAAAAATAAAAGATTAATGGAAGAAATCTTATTAAAATATATGTATATATATTTATTTGTAAAGGTGTTGAGAAAGCCCTGTCCCGACCTGGTCCGGATGTCGTAATCTGTGATGAAGGACATCGCATTAAGAACTGCCACGCCAGCACGTCTCAGGCTCTGAAGAACATCCGAACACGCCGCCGTGTGGTTCTGACTGGTTATCCACTCCAGAACAATCTGATTGAGTACTGGTGCATGGTTGACTTTGTCCGTCCCAACTTTCTAGGTATTAATCAGTTTTTTTGTTTTTGTTTTTCTCATCGTGTTTATGCATGATCCAATATGCAACACATTACATAACCCGTTTTCATCTAAATGTCTTGTTCTGAATGTTTCAGGTACGCGTCAAGAATTCAGTAACATGTTTGAGCGTCCCATTCTGAATGGACAGTGTGTGGACAGCACACCTCAGGACGTCCAGCTGATGAGGTACAGGAGCCACGTCCTCCACAGCCTGCTGGGGGGCTTCGTCCAGAGGTAGGAGCATCACCGTCCAAGAACAACGCGGGACAAACCGTTTATAGCGCACTGTTAACTTGAACTTGTCTTTGATCCAGGCGAGGCCACGACGTCCTGAGGGACCAGCTGCCCTCCAAGCAGGAACATGTGATCCTTGTGCGTCTGTCTCCTCTGCAGAGGGCGCTCTACACCGAGTTCATGAACCGCTTCAGGGAGGCAGGAAACACCGGCTGGCTCAGCCTCAACCCGCTGAAGGCTTTTTGTGTCTGCTGCAAGGTGAGGAGGGAGCGCGTGCATCCACACCTCTACCCGGTGGCTTATAATTTATTTAAATTTTAAAAAATGACTGTTATTCTTCAGATATGGAACCATCCAGACGTGCTCTACGAGGCTTTGCAGAAGGAGAATCTGACGAGCGAGCAGGATTTGGACCTCGATGACATCACCTCCACAGGACACGCCCGATGTCCCACCACAACCTGTCAGAAGTCAAAGAACTTAGACAACCCAGATCCCATTGGTGGACTGAGTCTCAACCAGCTGCAGGAGAAAGCTAACCAAGTCATCACTTATGAATGGGTACGTGCTTGTCTGGGTTTTTTATAAAATGCCGAACTGAAAAATGTTACATAACAACAAATCCACAACAGTTTGAACTGGATTTCTTTTGATCTTTGACCTGACCAGGCCAATGAGATCATGTGTGACTACAAGCCCGGCCTTCTGGAGAACTCTGCAAAGATGGTGCTGCTGTTCCACCTGATAGAAGAAAGTGTCAAGAAAGGAGAAAAAATTCTTGTCTTCAGGTAAAAAAAAAAATCAAAAAATGTTCTATTGTTGGACATTTAAAAAGTGGAAGTTTGAATCCTTTTTAGCCTTGCCTTTTAGCATTAATTATTCTGACTTCTTTTTTTTTCTGTGTATGTTTCTGCTTTTCTTCACCTCTTGCAGTCAGAGTTTATCTACACTGACTGTGATGGAGGATTTCTTAGCTAAGAGACCAGTGCCTCCTTCACCTTATACAACCAGCAAAGACAGATTGAACCAGAACTGGGTCCGCAATCTCAACTACTACAGTAAGCCAACACTTATGATGATGTCAAGAACTTTCAGCTTGTTCAGTGATTTAGCAAATGCTGAATATCTAACATTTATACAAACCTATTTTTTAATAGAAAACCATTTATAGAACATATGTCAAAGGCACAAAGACAGACAACTCCTTAAGAAAAAAAAAAAACATAGCTCAGGTTAAGAGGGTGAAAGCTTTGAAAAATTCCATTAGAAATGTTCTTAGTTGGAAGGGTTTTTATCCAGAACACGATGAACTAAACTTCTAACCAAGCTGCACTGATAAATCTGGTTTGTTTTTAAGGGGGAAGTGATTTTTCTGACTCTGCACTGATGGTGATTTTCCCTCATTGAGATGCAATAAGTGCTGCCACCTGCTGGTGGCTTTTAGTATCACACAAACCTGGGTTTATGTCAGGAGTCTGCAACCTTGTCAACCGAGAGACATTTCTGCCCCTTTTTTGCACGTAATACAATTTATCCAGACCTGCAAAGTTGACTTGAAAATAAAGATGAAAAGATGGAATATTGAAACTCATTATTAAATTATAACTATTGAGAGAATATGTAATAGAGTGATTATGGGGAAGATCGCACTATATAGGGAAAAAATGCTATGATGGTTTGATTCAAATAGAGAAAATTAAAAGATGGATGGGATAAATGGTGATAAAGTCGGTAAAATAGAATAATACTGTGCATTTAGTGGTACCTAGTGTTTGTATTACAGCATTTAAAACCTTTGTTGTAACTTATAGTATTTATTTTGTGATGTTATGTAGGACTGGATGGAAGCACGACGGCTTCAGAGAGAGAGCGACTGATAAACCAGTTCAATGATCCAACAAACACCTCGACGTGGGTTTTCCTGCTGTCAACAAGGTCACAAACAGAAACACACACATGCCTGATGAATAGAAATAGTTCAAATGATGGGGGCCTGTGTGTAACAGATTGCTGATCTGTCTGAACTTCAGGGCTGGTTGTCTGGGCGTGAATCTGATCGGGGCAAACCGTGTGGTGGTGTTTGACGCCTCCTGGAATCCCTGCCACGACGCTCAGGCTGTTTGTCGCGTCTACCGCTACGGTCAGAGCAAACCGTGTCACATCTACAGACTGGTGTGCGACTTTACTCTGGAGAAGAAAATCTACGACCGTCAGATCTCCAAACAGGGCATGTCTGGTGAGTTAGATGAATTTGGTTTTTGCGTGATTACTTTTTAAGTGTTACCTCAGCATGAATTAATTTTATGAACTCCTTCTGATTCCATTAGATCGCGTGGTGGACGATCTGAATCCAGTCCTGACTTTCACCAGGAGAGAAGTCGAATCTCTTCTTCATTTTGTGGAGGAGGAACCAGACCCGTCCCAGGTCCAGCTGCAGCCCAATGTGATTAAAGACAGTGTACTGCAGAAGGCTCTGCACCTCTACACTCACCTGATCACTAAGGTAGACGAACAGAAGGAAACTTTTATCTTCTAAAAGGTGGAACTTGTTTAGTTCAGAGATTCTTAACCTGTGGGCCACGAGCGCCACCTTGAGGGCCTCAGAAGAACAACAGTTTTTAACTTTGGGCTGTAGAGGGCTGCGGGACCGCAATGATTTTGAATAAGGTGCAATACACTTTCTCAACACTAGTAGCAGTAGTGCGCCACTCAAATGTTTAACAACTTTTTAATACATAAAAAAAGAACCATAGATACCTGCTGAAAATGGAACCTATTTTAAATTAAAAGTAGAAGCAAAAATGAAGGCAACTCATCAAAAAAGGCCAAAGTTTGTCACTAATATGAAGTGCAGCTTCTGGTTCTACCATACATTATCAACATTATCAAATACAGTTGCAGATACAGCTATATTTTAATTTGCACTTTATCAAATTATTTTTTGTAGTTTTATTTTTGAACATTTTGAATATATTTTAAAGAAACTTGTTGAAAAGCTGTTACGTTTTTTTTGTTGTTTTTTTTTGTCACAGATATGAAGAGCAGCTTCTGGTTCTACCATGCAAAAGTTTAAAAAGGCTATATTTTCATTTGTACTTTATCAATTTTATTTTTACAGTTTTTTTTTTCATTTGAAACATTTACATTAAACATTTTTAATTTATTTATTTCATGGCCACATTTTTATTTATTGAATTGTCTATTTTTGTTATTGTTTATGTTAAAAATATATATTTTTGTGTTGATAAGCCTGAGTGGTCTGTTGACTGACCGTTGTATTTGTTTAAATAATTGTTATGAGCAGGTTTAATTTAGTTATAATGTAAATACAACAAAAATGAAACCAAGATTAGAATAATTATCATTTTGATCCATACATTGGTAATGTCTGACTGGGCTTCGTGCCTCTTTATGTTCAACAAATTGGGCCTCGAGGTCAAAAAGGTTCAGAATCCCTGGTTTAGTTGACATCAGGTAAAACTTAACACAAAGCTTCTCCACTTCCTCCCCTCCAGCAACCCTTCCCTCATGAGTCCCTGCTGATGGACCGCAGAGAGATGAAGCTGAGCAGCGCAGAGAAAAAGGCCGCTAAGAAGGGTTACGAGGAGGAGAAAAGGGCCTCGGTGCCGTACACCCGACCGTCCTATGCTCACTATTACCCCGCCAGTGACCAGAGCCTCACCAACATCCCCGCCTTCAGCCAGAGAAACTGGTCAGTAATTAACTGGTCCAATATCAGGTATCTACATTCATGCTGGGATTTATTTCTTCAGCAAAGCTTTAAAAATCGGCATCTCTGTCCAGGCGCCCTCCCACCCGCACTGAAGAGAAACCAGTGGCAAACGTCCGAGCAGTCCAGTCGGCACCAGTTCAAATGACGCCTCGCCAGGTGTCCGCAGGTTCGGCCCCAGACCGAGACCCCTCCAGGTCCACCCTCGGAGGCTTCAACGTCAACTGCCTGCAAAAGGCCGGGGTGTTTGTCCAGAAAATTGTCACCACTACTGGTAGGCATTTATCTCTTTGTTTTATTACACTTCAGTTCTACCTTGTATCCCACTTTTTATTTTTTTAACGAACGTTAAACTTTAAATGTTGTTTTTTTGGATGTTTTTAGACATTGTGATTCCAGGTACCAACAGCTCAACAGATACTCAGACCAGAATCCCAGCTGGGGAGAGTATTCATGTCATCAGGGGCACAAAAGGTACTAAAACCCAGGAAATAAAACTGTTTGGTGCAATCAAATAAGTGCTTTATTGTTCTTATTATCTTTATTTTTTATACTGTTTGATATAATAGAAAACAAATAGACATCTAAGCTCTAAAAAATATCTTTAATTGTTTTTTTTAAAACTTTGTAAGCTGTCACAATCGTACACAAGCCTACAGTCCCAAAAGTAGATAAGACTAATTAAGGAGTTTCTGTTTAAAATCCACTGAGAACTTGTTTTATTATTATTTTTTTTACTTAATGAAGTGGTGACAACATCCATCATTGTCTTTTTAGGGACCTATATCAGAACAACAGATGGTCGAATCTTTGCCATCAGAGCAGCTAATAAGACTAAAACCATGGATGAGAGTGGAACAGCATCACCTAAAAGTAAGCTGTTTATTGGTGAGATATAAGATGTGCAATCGAGCTGAAACTAAGATTTTTTTTTTCTTTCAGATGCACAATCCCCACTTCAGGAGGTTTTAACCAATCACAGCAACGGCTGCCTGTCACCTGAAAACAAACAGGTGCCCCTGAAGTCTGTGCCCCGCCCCCTTTCCCCCGACAGCCCTGAGATCATCGATGAGCTGCAGCGCTACACGTGCGGCGCAGGAGCCGATGCCGCAGCAGAGAGCAGCGTGAGCGCCCTGCCTTCCAGCAAACCTCTGCAGGCCAAAGGCGGTAGCGGTGGCAGTGGCGCGAACCACCACGATGCCTCTGTTGCTAACGTAATCCAGCCCAACACAGACGCCACTGCATCCGCTCAGGACTTGAGAATTGGCACGAAGCGCAAAGCCTCCACGCCGTCCCCGGATGAGAGGGCGAGCAAGCAGCCCTTTGCGGGCCAACTCTCCTCGGCCACTCTGCCGTCACAGGGCTTCCCTTTCACAGGGGGCTATGGCCTCCCCCCGATGGGTCTCAACGCCGCCATGCTGGGCGGCTCCCTGAGGCCCCCGCTCTTCATGGGTTCAGGCTCGCGCTACTTCCACCCACCCGCCGCTCAACTGGGTGACCCCAGCTACATGTACCCTGACCTGTTTGGCATGAAAGGAACTAGCACTGTTCCCGCTCCCTCCTCCTCTTCCTCTTCAGCAACACCAACCAGTTCAGCCATCTCATCTTCCTCATCTTCCTCTTCGGCATTGGTCAAAGCCACCAGTTCGCTTCCAGGAGCCGTGCCGTCGTTCATGCTGAACCCCGGCGTGCCTGGGATGCTCCCACCGGGCTTCCCCCTCTCCTACACTCCGTCTCTGGCCAGCCTTTACTCCGGGTCGATGCTAGCGAGCGGCGAGCTGGGTCCAGCTGGCACGCCTGGAGCAGCTGGAGCCAGCTTCTTGTCCCAGTACTCGCCCACTGCTGCCTCTAGCTCCTCCTCCTCGCCTTCCTCCTTCTCCCCTTCAGTGCGACCTGAGGGTCAGCACGCCCCGGTTCTGGTGAATAGCAGGGATGTTAGCAGCAACAGCAGCTCTGATGATGATGATGATGAGGTAATTGAGGTGAAGGAACAGTAACACTCACAGCTAATTTTAAACAGGATAAAGTCCTGTTCGCCAAAATGCAGGTTTTTAAAGCACCCGTCATGGAGGCCTTGGGAGGGGGAGTCAAAGTTTAAAAGAGCGCAAAGATTTTCTTTTCGTCACCTGCATTGCCTTGAAGAAACTGTAGAAAGAGTGACCAAACACAGACCGGACGCAGGATATTAGAATGTGAAACCTGCGAAAAGGGCGTAAAACGATGCAGAGGGAAGAAGAAACTGATGTTTTGTGGAGTCTGAGCTTCCAAGCTCAGTTCTGGCATTAATGTGCTCCTCACTGGGCTGAGCAGTGCTGGGTGTGTGGGCCTCCATTAGTTACATATGTCCAGTAGTTGTGTTGTTAGCTTTAGAGATTCAGTTTCTGCAGCTTTGCTCAACGTGAGGACGCTTGCTTACGGCTAAGTTAAAAAAAAACTAAAAAAAAAAAAAAAAAACCCAGCAACCATAAGGTGGTGTTGCTTATTTAAAAAGCAGTTCAGGTAGATGATAGTAAATTCTGTTAAATAACTGAAACTGTGTTGCTGAATATGGCTACTGAATATTTCCTTGAAATAGTTAAGAGATCAAACCAAACTTTTTCGAAAAAGTTTTTTTTTTTTTTGATTGAACGTAAGAATTCACTGCCAGGACAGATGTATTGTACAATTTTGATTTTATTTTTTAAACAGAAAAGATATGGAAATTAAATTGTAAGAGAAACAGTTGATATCAGTGATGACAGCTTAATGAAACTTTAAAACTCTAATGAAAGAATGTACGCTTAATTAAATGCTTCTTTTTTTCCTGGCCTTTTTTGGAAATGCTCCTGTTTAGGCATGGGATGTAGGGAAATGTCTTTTTTTTTTTTGCTTGTGTGTTGTATTTTTAAACTAAGCTTTTTTATATACGTATAGAAAACGATTGCCTAAAATCAGCCAGGTGAAAACGAGAAAAAAACAACAACAAAAAACTAGTGAGGTGTCCTCCTCGTAGCGGAGAAACAACCAACAGAAATGCCTTTTTTTGCCTCCATCTTTCTGAATGTTAGCTGTGAGAGAGGAGAGGTAAGACGGTCGCCTCAGCTCTCTGAATCTCACCCACAGTCTTACTGTAGCCTATAGTGAAAACAAAACGATGCAAAACACTCACTCAAGCCTATATAAAGTTTTGTAAAAGCCCAGGGGAACTGAGCCCGCAGCCTCCGGTTGCGGTTACGCTCGTGTCATCCGTGTGTCTGTATCTGTGTCTCGTGTTTTTAAGGGTAGGAAAAGAATTAAAAAAAAAAAAACAAGCGTTAAAAAGCTTGACCTGTTCTGACACAAATTTCACTTTCTTGGCTGTTTTTATTTTTTTTTATTTTATTTTTTTTCCCGCCATTTTTGTCATTTTTATTCCACATTGTGAAGAGAAGTCAAAAGAAAACCAAACCAGTTGTTTGAGGGAGAGACAAGCAACATTAGGAACCTCCATTAAAGACAGGATTGTGTCTTAAGAGACCAAACAATGAACACAGAGCAGATTTTATATCAAATTCACCACAGCTGCACACACTCGAACATATCCATGACTGCACTGTGCTGCACTGTAAAACCCAATACACTTCTGTATACATTTGTTGGAAACCAGAAAATAAACCTGGATAATCCTAACATTTTTTTTTTTTCTTTTGTGGTTGTTTGTTTTAGCTTAAACATTATCACCAAGTGTTCTGCTTTGGTCAATACTGTCCTGGTGTGTACATCTTTGTTCTCTGTAACAGCTGCAGCGAGAGCTTTAAAGTAAAACACACACTGGCTCTTTATGTAAAAAAACTCTGAGCATCATCAAACAAAGACTTAATCATTTTTAAACACATTTTACTCCTGCTCTGTGATTGCTTTCCTAATTTTTTTTTTTCTTTTTGCAATGAACTCACCAAATTAATTTATTTAAAATGTTGCATATTTATTCATTCATTTGTACTTTTTTATTTTTGTATTGTCTTTTTTTTGTTTGTACAATTTGATGATCATGTTAGTGTTGTTTTTTTCCTACAGATGTTTTATTTTTATTTTCTCACTGTGGTTTAATTTTTGTTTAGTTTTTTTTTGTAAGAACTGATTATCAGCCAGTCTGACCCCAACTTGTGAATTGCAGAAATGGACACATGGACCAATTCTTTACTGTGTTGCTGAGCTCATTATTATTCAGGAACTGTAGAAATAAGAGCCGATATGATATTGTACCTGGTAACTATTTGGCTTTTTGTAATGACAAATGCAAAATTAATAATAATGACACAAGGGATTCATTGATATTCTGATACACTGAGAGGTGTAAAAAACATGCTGAGCTCACAAGTGTTAATATTTATTTCTAATTTAATGAGACAGTTGTGTGCAGTAAGCTCAGCCACAAGTTCTTGGTCAAAAACTTGAGGAAATCATCAGAAAATAAAACAAGTGCTTTCCTTTAGGATGCTTCAACAAAAAGAAAAAAAAAAGAAATTGTGCACACAGGTCATTCTGTGGTGCCAAACCAGTTTCCTCAGGCTGTCAGCTCGCCTTTCGCTGTGAAAACTGACTGCTCTTTAGTTTTACAGCTTTCTACTTGAATTTACATATTTATTTATTCAACGCGATTAGGGCGGACAATCTGAGCCGACTGAGTTCTGTTTTAGCTGAGGAGAAGACTGAGCCTGCTGTCTGTCAGGATGTGCTCTGTTGTGTCGAGTTAGAGAATGGTTTTGGAACACACTTTGACTTTTTTTGTTTCGTTTTGTGTCATTCAAGTTTGTAAATAAAAGAAACATGCTCTAAATAATGTTTCAATTTCTTATATGTTGTTGGTATTTATAGTATAGATGAAGTGCAGAAATACCCCCTGTGCGCACACACACATACACTGAACTGCAAATTTGTCAATGCAAAATATGTGCATTGCTTCTATAAATATACCTTTTTGCAATCATTAGCCTCATCTAATTAACTAACCTAATTGTCAGTTAAAACACATGGAGTTCATCACTAAAACAGAACAATTTTAGAATAATTTACAAACAAAAAGTCACAAAAAAGTTGATATAACAACATCTGTTAGGCTTATTTAATTTAAAAACTTTTAGTTTAGCAGAATGATGGGATTTTACTAATATTAAAGAATTAAGAAGTATGGGGGGGGGGGGGGGTCCTGCAATTAGTCACAAAGGTATTTTTCTCAAAGATTATTATGGACCATTTATTCCAAAATTATTGAAATGAAAATGTGTAAATTGATCATTAAAAAAACCTTTCATGACAAAGAGTTTTAAAAGCAAATTAATCATTTAAACATTTTTATAATTAAAAAAATATATATATTATTTTAATCATTCTTTATTCACTCATATATGAGCATCTGATATTAGGCATTTCTTATAGCAGCAGAATTCATTGTTTGTTTCCCATTGGTGTAGTCTGTCTTTTGTCCTTATTATCAGTTCTTTACCTTATCAAATCTGTATTAAATTTATACCAGAATATGTGTGATAAAATAAAAAAGTTATTTTATTGTATATTTGAACTTCAAATGTAGGAGAAACGGAGGTAATAATGCAGATTAACTGTTTAATCATTTAAACATTTAGAAAATATTAGGTTTTGTAATAATAATAAAAAAAATTAGAGTTAGCGCGCGGCTTGTTTTGTGCAGAGCGTAGGAACTCAATTTCCCTGCGTGCTCTGCGCTAATGTGTTACGTTCACATCCATCGCATCGCTGATGACGATGGCAAACGGCGCAGGTCAGCTAGCTAAATGTTGTTAGAAGTGTCTGCTTATGAAACACTATTTTCTCAAGCAAGCTTTTTTTTTTAACTGAAGACAGAAAAAACCCAAAAATTCAGAAAAAAATGAAGATTAGGTAGCGTGGAAATCTACGAACTCGTTCATCTTTTGAATCGTCTCTAACACTGTTTTGTGGGCCTGTTGCTTGAAGCTAGCGACGGGAAATCCTCGGGCTGACTGACTGGACACACCGGAACGAGAGACAGCAAAAGAACCAACAATGACTGGAGCTCCGACGACTGGTTAACTAAATACAAGCAGGTTTTACTGACACGAAGTGTCCTTTCTAATAACCAGAGGAACACTTCGTAGTCTTCATCTGGAGGACATAAATGGTCGTGGTAATTGATGACGCTTATTTTTTTTAGTTTGACAGTTGTCGAGTTAGCCAACATTAGCTCTCGTGTTTATAAGTTAGCTCAACAAGGATCCTCCGAGTAAACTGCTTTGCGTGTTTGTTTCAGCTAGGATTTGCATGTCTATCCTCTATCACCTTCTAGCCTATTTATTAGTGATTTGCGAGCTCAATTTATTTTGTCATCATAGTTAAGGTCACCGGCCTGATTAGTTATATCAGTTTTTTTAACCTGAGCTGTGTCACACTGAGGCTTGTCTGCAGCCCAAAGTTCACTTTGTTGAACTATTTGAAGTCAACCTTTTTTTGTTTCTATACTTTAGTTTTGTGAATGTTCCAGAAAGCATGCTTCAATTTACCTAATTTCACCACAAAAGCTAACAAACTTGAGCAAAGGAATTGAGGCTTTTGATAAAACAAGCTACATTTGACAATCAGTATCCGGATGAAGACTCATAGAACACTGTGGATCTTGATGCTGACAGAACCTACCCGTGAGTTTGGACTTTAACTCTTTATCTAATCTAACACTACAGTAGAAACAACACTTCTAAAAACATTTTTTGTCTCTCTTGGGCTGATTTGCTCAAGGAAGACTACAATGAATCGTTACCTGCCGGTGGCACGGCAGCACTTCCTGGCTGCCCTAGCCAGCACCAGTGTGGTAGTGAAAACCATAAGTGCAGTTGTGGTTCTGCTTTACCTGCTGTCGTGGGCTGTTGACACTTCATATGCACTGGGAGTGACCCCAGGCTACCTCTTTCCGCCCAACTTCTGGGTGTGGACACTGGTGACCCATGGATTGATGGAGCAGCATGTGTGGGGCGTGGTGGCCAATGTGGGGACAGTCATGGCCTGTGGGCGCCTGCTAGAACCCTTGTGGGGTGCTCTGGAGCTCCTGATCTTTTTTGCAGTAGTGAATGTGTCTGCAGGACTCCTAGCGGGCCTCTCCTATCTTCTCACTTATGTGGCCACTTTTGACCTGGACTTTCTGTTCGCTGTGCGCATCTACGGTTCAGCCGGTTTCTTGGGAGGTGTCCTGGTGGCCCTGAAGCAGACGATGGGGGATACCACTGTGCTCAGAGTGCCCCAGGTGAGGCTTACACATTCTGAAACATGTTTGAGCAACATAGTAATGCTTATAGACAGACTTCTTCCTTTTTTAACTTGCAAGTCAAATAACTGATGTCAAACTAAACGTTTTAAGATAAATTACAACAAACATCTTAACCATCTGTCTCAGATTAAATAAAATATAGCATTTTATTTACCCTAATATATCTGAAAATATTGCCTGGTTTTTGTACATCAGTCACTTAAAGGATTCACCATTAAACATATTTAGAGGGTACAAAGTGTGTGAATACTTGTTAGTATCTAGTAAAACCCAAACCATGCCTCTGTTATGTTTAACCAATCAAATAAGGTTTTGTGAATTAATTGTAATGATGTTTCACCAAATATAGGGTTTTAGATATGAAAAAAACATTGAAAACCTATAATACAATATATATTTGCATACAAAACGAAACATTTTGTATGCAAAAATTCTTTGAAAGACCTGTAACCAAACATTTTGCTTGAACAACCTCTTCCAGCCAGTCAGTCTGTGACATTTAAAATCTAGTGCTAATCAGATTTACGGGCACAATTTTGGTTTGCACCATCTATACAGTGTTTCACACAATGTCACAATCACTTAGGCCCTAACATGTAGTTTGCATAATTGGTCAATAGTTGCCTTGAGGGAAGTACAGAGAAGCTTTACTTCAGTGCAGCCCTCCTCTCTAAGCTTAAAATAGGCTGCATCTTTTTCACCCTGTCAAACTTACTTGTATCGATAACGCATAAATAAAAATACAAATGGCACTTTTTTTTGCAACTCTATCAAGGCTGTCAAGCTACATTTTAATTGCCCTCAAAATAACTGCAGTTTGCTAAAGATATGTGTGAATCAGCATGAGACGTGGGAATTGGAAGAGCCAGAAATTGTGAGGGATGATTTTGTAATTTTTTCCAGCCTTCTGAGCATCAATGAATCTTTTTAGAGTTACAAAGAAATCTTTTTGCCCATGTCATGATGCACGTCCAAAAAATCTTTTTATGAAGGTCAAGTTAAGAATGTCTGTTATTTAAAGGTTGGTCACGGTATCTAATAATAATCTTATAGGTTCACACAATTTTGCTTCTAAGCGGTATCTAATATTTGTACTTTCATCATAATTTACTTTTAGGATTTGTATAAATCTAATTATTAATATGAAGATATGTAAAATAAAGTTTTTATAAAACTGGTTCACTTCATTTTAATTGTATTAATCCCTGCTGGCCAACTTAGAACATTAGCTCCTTCAATTGTTAAATGTGAAACTTGATATGTTGTATTTCTGAATCTGTCCCCTCATAAAATAAAGTCTGTATTCTCCTCCCATCTCAGGTGAGACTGAAAGCTGCTCCAGCTTTGGTCCTCCTCTTCCTGGCCTTACTGCGCCTATCTGGGCTTCTCGACAGCTGTGCCCCCCTGGCTGCGTACAGCTACGGCTCCCTGTCTGGGTGGGTGTACCTGCGCTTCTACCAGAGACACAGCCGAGGACGCGGGGACATGTCGGACCACTTTGCCTTTGCGAGTTTCTTCCCAGAGGCTGTGCAGCCAGTCGTCGGGCTGCTGGCCGGGCTCATTCACGCCGCCCTGGTGAAAATCAAGGTGTGCAGGAAGATGGTAAAGAGATACGACGTGGGGGCGCCCTCCTCCATCACCATCAGCCTGCCAGGGACGGACCCACAGGATGCCGAAAGAAGGAGGTGAGTCGAGGCGGAGCTGAGATTCAGTCAAAAGAGGTCTCAGAAGTCTTAAAATAATAGAAAGTAATATTCTAAATAGTGTTAAAAGTTTAAAAATCAACAGTTAAAATATTCAATGTAAACTTTTCAATAATAAAAACACGTAAATTAGAAATCTAGTGATATAATTCTTTCAAAAATTAAGTACTATCAACAGTAACTCTTTTTATCAGAATCGATTATTAGATGTAATCCAAACCTTACAACATGTAAAAATGGCGATAGCTCAGTAACTAACACAGATATTGAGCTGAATTTGTTTTAGTAAGTAGATCTAGTATTTATGTATAATAATACGTTCTCAAGTATAATACAATCATAATTTTTTTTTATTATTATAAAGCATAAAAATCTAATCATCAATAACCTGTGTATAATGCTACCCCACACACACACACACACACACACACTTTAAGGATGATTTTTAGGGTTACCGGTAATTATGTGCCAACACACACTCAGATCTCGTGATATCTTAGGGAATTCATGATTTGCTACTTTTTGCCATTTTTACTCTGCACATCCGAGGGGACATCAGAGAGTTGGCATTGAGTTCTATCTTGATTCTTTAGTTGTTAGTATTAAATAATGATGGCAGTATCATGACTGCAATTGTAAACCTTGAACAAATAGAACAGATGAACTCATTTTGTTTACTTTTATTGTCATCAGTAAAATTAAAATCATCTGACTGAAAAATTTGGGTTTGTGACTAGATGATTAAGATGATTTGATGAAGATTTTAGGTTTAATAACAAAGACACATATACAGCAACCACCTTCCAAAATGAAGATTAAAAAATAAATTCATAGAAGGTGGACAAAGAAGTAAACAACAGGTGGTATTATAGTAAATACTAAAGGAGAGTGTAAATTAGTTATGTTTATCCATCAAATTAATGACTAGTTGCCAAAGCTTATAAAATATTCTTGCTTGGTTAGACAAGATAAACGTGTAACACATTTCCAACATTTCTCAGCCACATTTCAAAGTAGGGGGTTTGTCAGACTTCCATCATAAAAATATCACCTTTCTGGCCACTAATGTAACCAGTAACAAAATTTGCCCTTTTTTTCATGTCCCTCACATAATGATCTTTTTTCTTTATTATTGTGAGGTGTGCAGATATCTACTAAATAAAATAATTCTCTAATGATTTGTGCTCATGTCTCACTCAATGATGATGCTGTTAAATTTGGAGGTTCATGAAAACATACTAATTAATCTTCATTTTTGCCTCCTCCCTTCCAGACAACTGGCCCTGAAAGCTCTCAACGAACGTCTAAAACGAGTCGATGACCAATCTGCGTGGCCCAGCATGGACGACGAGGAAGACGAGGACGACGACGAGGTCAGAACCGACACGCAGCCTCTCCTCCCAGGCGGGCGTGACCCCTCGACCTCCGCCCTCCGAACAGCCGGAGGGCACATCGGTGCTTCCCTCTCCTCCACGTCCTCGTCCTCTGTGTCTCAGAGCAGCGGGACGCCGTCGGCAGGCGGAGTGCAGCACCCAGAATCCAGCATCATCAGTTTTGAGGACGCGCCGTCTAGATCATAGCAGAAATAATGCGCCGTGTGTGTAGAGAGGCACACTCTGTTTGGTGTCACTGTCAAGGTATACTAGCCTGTTCAGCATTCTTGACTACGTTTGTTTTCAGTGACAGTGCTTAGATGTACACTCTGTATCTCACACTGTACGCATCTGTGACGAGTTAACACATGCAGCTGTGCACTCACAAACACTTTAACATCCCAAAAGACTGCGTAGTGCTTACAGTTCAGACATGAGAACACCCAGCCTTACTGGGCAAAATGAAAATCTAATTCTCCTCTTTCCTACATTTAACTGAAAGTCAGAAAAATTCTCATTGGGACTTAATTCCAACTTTCAGAACTCTGATCACTGCTACTTGTGTCTTTCTCTTTTGCTTTCTAAATAAATAATAATATGGGTGTGCAAAGTCCTTGTAAGTCTTTTCAGAACAGCCTGATTTGTTTTACTTGCTATAAAAAAAAACAGTTCATGCTGAATTCTTTGTACTTGGTTTGATAAGCACAGAGAAATGGCTGCAAGAGACGTTAGCTGCTGATTGGCTGGTTCCTCATATGTAACCAGTCTGGGAGTCTGTAGTTTGCACCGACCTGCTGGACAAAGAGTAAAGAAGCTGCTGAACTGCAAAACCAAACTTTAAAAGACTTAAAGAAGTGCCAGATGAAAGGAATTCCCCAGAACAGCCCAGGTCCCACATGTTGTCTCTCTGGAACCACAAAAAAGACAATACTTTTTTTTTAATTTTCTGCTTAGCTTGTGGAAAACATTTCTTTTCCTCTTGTGTCTGGTGATTCCTGAAAAGAAATGAAAATGTAGTTTTGTGAGCTAATGAGACATGTTTGGCTGTGTGACACCCTTTCTTATCTGTAGATAAATTCTTTTAGAAAATGATGAGCTGCTTTCAAATGCTTTATTTAATTTTCGACCTAATTTTTAATTGCATCCCTTGCATTTCCTGATTCTGAGGTCTGATAACGTGTGAAAAATACATGCAATAGCGATTCAACGATTTTGGTGCACGAGATGTGGTCAATGTTTGTGAACCTGTTATTTACTGATGCTGAAAAGTGATTCTTTATTACCCCCCCTCCCCCCCTTCTCTCTCTTATTCAGTCTGTCACAGGACTGAGTCACATCCTCTGCACTTGTAATATTTTTCATTTCTGAAATCAAAGTGCCAGGTATGAGCAGTGGTTAATTGTTCATATGGAGGTCAGTGATTCATTCATTTTGTCAGCAGTAATTGCTCTAAATGTCACATTTTATTGCCATAACTGTCAAATCTTTGAATGCCCAATTTCCACACACGTCCTTTTTGATTAAAATCATTTGCAACTAATTATTTCAGGTTTTGTGAACACATTGGTGAAAATCAAGTTTGTTTCTTAAGTTTGATCACATTTAAGACCTCTTTAAATTAGCTCAAATGATTCAAGCAGTTTAGTAAACGCATCAGCAAGGAGAAAGGTGTGACTTCTGTAAGAATCTACCAGGAAAAGATTGTTTAGGTTACCAGTTTGTTTACAAAACTAACAGAGAAAGCTGATTGGTTGCCACTGTTGACATTTTACTCAGTACCTCTACGACCTTCATGCACATCTCTGGAAAAGTCAAAGAGAATATTATAAAACTGAAATGTGAGTTAGCTATTTGATTCAGTTTTGTTTATAGTTTTATAGACTTTTGCTTCCTGAAGGTATTTGAGCAGTGCTCTTATTTTCTGTGTCTTTCTGCATTTTGTCATAAATTAAAAAATTAAAAAGAAATCAGCAAATATGTAAATACTTCATATATCGCTGCATTATCACATTACTTCAGGATTTCAGAACCTGTCCATCAGTTATGAAGCTTGTTAAGTAAATAATACATTTTCCAATTCACCAATCTGCTAAACTACATAGTTTAAAGATGACATTTTTACAATGAGCCATAATAAGCCCTCTTGATGTGTATAAAAAAGTTTCCCCAAATCTGAATGACCGCTGCTCTGATTGTTGTCAAAGGTGGTCCCTCACAAAATAGTTTTGATTTTAAAATAGTTTTGAAAATTGGATTGTCTTCTTTTTTTGTTTATAGCTAAAATCCATCTTTTTTTTCACAGTAATGACATCATCTTTTTTTCTAATACGGAAGCATATTTTATACAGATTTCTGCTTTAGTTTTCATGACTAAGTAAGAACTATAATTTCTGTTTGGGTTGTGATTATTTCTGCTGCCCTGCAGTAAATGTGCATGTGACTAATCATAGAGAACCCCATTTATTTGACAGAATTTTCTCTGAGGAAAATATGTGTTTTAACCAAAATGATACATTAGAGTGCTGGACAATTTTTTAAAACAGGGCATTTTATTAAACTAATAGTTAAAAAAATTACAAAATATTTTACTAGATTATTTCTCTTTTTTAATACCCAGATTAGTCAGCAGATGGAGCAGTAGCCCACACATACTGCTTCCTGCAGTTAACTCCAGATCAATTTATTAAATCAACAATAACCTCAATTAATTTATGCTTTCAACTATTAGTTCCCCTGAGAATGTGTAATCACAATAATTGAATAATTAAGTAGTATAGTGACTGTTAAACAAGACAACCTGGATGGAGTCAGAATTATCAGATTAAAATGCTCTTCTATTGCAACCAAACTCTTGCAAAACACCTGTAGAAGCTAAAAAATAATAGAATAATTTAAAAAACATATTTTGTGAGTATTTTTTTTTTACTTTTAAGAGTGGGTTTAGGAAGTAGCCCTTTAGATTATATTGTACTTACCATTACTAATACACATTTTTAATTTTGTTGGTATTAAGAATGAAAGTACACGTTATAACTGTAATAAAAGTGTCGCAAATGCCACGCCCGAAAACAGACTATGTTCATAGCTTGATGTAATTCACCAACATGACAGATTCTATAAAAGACTGCTCAGTCTCGTGCCCGCGCAGGCGTGGCTCTCAGGCTCGTGCCCGCCACCCCTCCCCCAGCTACAAACCGCGGCTGCGCGCTCCCGTGAACTAATTCATTGTATCAGATTGAGACGGGAGGAAGCAGAAAAGACCGGAGAGCTGCTGAGCTTCGAGAAATCCTGAGCTGCTAAAACCCCACTGCTTGGCACATAAACTGAAGGTAAACTACTTTATTGACTACCCAGCGACAGCGAGGGGGTTCTGGTTTCGCGTAGGCTAGTTTAAAAGTTTAGAGCATTATTTTTTAAAGTTGTCCTTGGCTTTCAGAGGCCGTGCTAGCGAGGTTAGCTTGTAGCTAAGTAGGCTTTTCCCCTTCTAACCTACTTGAATTTCTCCGCGCCTCTTCCGCAATTGCCTCGTTAGTTCTGTAGAAAACTGTTGTGTTTCAGCACTGAAGCTACTGGGACTAAAACGTATGTACAAAACACAACGAATGGCTTTAGTTAAACTGTGAAAACTAAAGTCAGGCTTAAAAACTGAAGCTTCAAGGACTGGCCTAGAGATTTGCGAGCCGCAACCAAACAATGAAGTCCTTTTCCTTACTTGCCTCGTCTGATCAACCTGACCGGGCGGCTTCCCGGTGAGTGACCGTCTTCCCCCTAATTAGTTAGATAAAGTTACATCTTCCCTGTGTGTATTTCATATTGCAAGATACAGCTGAGCAGACGGCAAACTTTATATAAATTCTACATCTGCATTTTATCGTCGATTTTGCAGGGTTTGGGTAGAACAACACAACGCTTCAGCTGATGTTTAGGTGTTTTTTTTTTTGTTTTTTTTTTACATTAGTGAACATCTTAAACCTAGTCGATCTGACATGGTGTTTAGGTTGAGTCAGGGCCACCCACCCTTTCTTTCACTGCGGACACACTGGCCATCTGTTGCCTATGTGATGACGCCATCTTTCTGGTGACCCACCCAGTGGCTAGTTGGTTAAAAAAATGTTTGCTTAGTATTTACTGTGGTATAAGGCTACTTTTTCCATACCTTGCATGCAGCATTCAGCTCACTGTACATTTCAAATGCCCTTTTTTATCACCCACATTATTTAATCACCACCTGGGGCTGGGAACCACAGTCAACATTACAGTCATGGTTCTTTTTCTATTTTTTATTTTGAGTCCTCATTTATATTTAAGCTCATGGTTTTGTATTCAAATTGAGAATTTCAAAATTAGAAATGTCATATGCTTTTGTTCAGAGAGGAATAATAGCTGCAGTGATTCTCAAGCTGCCGCTTACTCTACCTATGCTGTAAGGAATGTATTCATTTATTTAAAATGCCAAAAACGAATGCATGTAGCATTTTTGCTGTCCAAATGAACACAGCCAGATCTTTAAAGAGACATAAATGAGTTTAAAAAAAGGTTTTCAAAAAGGAAGTAACTCAATTTGTTTTGTATTTAAATTTTTATTTTGTTGCATTCATATTAAGTATAAAAGCTCCCTAACAGCAGAACCACCATTACAATGTTCATTTTGCTGTGCGTAACACAGCTTGGTGTGAGCATGCTTTTTACTGCAGGTTTTTCATGCTGCCACCCTTGAAGCTGTTGAGTAAATTCATTTCTCCTCATCCATGCAGAGGTGAGCCAGCCTGTGTCATATTCAAACAAATGACAAAATTTCACACAGAAAAAAATACCCAATAATCAGGGCTTTTCATCAGTATTAGATATGTATGCTATGCTGCCAATTTTGGGTCTTTTCTCTGTGCAGAAGGAATTAATTAATTGTTACAGCAACATAAGATTTTTTAAGCATTTGATTCTGTGCATTTTTTATTTATTGTAGATTAGCTGTTGATTACAGGACATCAGTAATGCATTTATTAAAACGGTTATTTTTCTATATATATTAATACGTGTTGTAAAATTATTGCATTTGTTCCAAACCATTTAAAGCTATTCTTGAGATAAGTAACAAATGGTAATTGACCCTTTGTGGGTCACCTTAATAAATTATTTATTCTAGGATGTGCCTAATTTGAAAACTGACAGCTATACGTCTTGCGGTTTTGCGTCAGTGTTGACAGGATTTGATAGCTGTGATTCACTGAATGTCATCATCTGTGAAGCGTGAACTGTAGTTAATGTTGCCGTAATGAATTCACCACTTGCTTAGCTTGTGGCTGGGAACCATAATTCTAAAAGTAGCCAGCTTGTAGTAAAAGTACAGTGTATATGTACTTGTATTGATTTGTATTTTGGTTACGTTGGATTTAGAAATGCATTTTTTAAAACAAAAAATTAATAATGGACTACCATTTTTGATGGATAATGTGAATTTTATCTCTAGCTAGATTTTATGGATCGACGCTGAGTTCTAAATAGTGTGTTGTACCAATGCTGTTTTAGCTGCCGAAATTTTTAGTTTATTTAAAAAAATAAGCTACTCACTAGATCAAAAGCTTTCTGTGATTTGGAAATCAACTAATTTAAAACCTCTAGGTAAAATCTTACTTGTGGCATTTTTGCGTAATTCTCGATCTGTTTAAAATTTTTGTGCTTTCAAGAGCCAAACAATATAGAAGTAAATTCTGCTGGAGAACAAGTAATATTTTTTTTTTTTAACTAAATTATTCATGCCATTTATGCAGATATTTATTTTCATTTGTTTGGTATGTGCAGAGCTTTGGCTTTCCCTTTGGAGAGAAAACCAAGGGGTTTAGACATTTAGTCTTTAAACCCAGACTTATGATAAGAAAGTTCCTTCAAGTATAGACAACTGTTTGTTTACTTGATAAATTAGCATACAAAGATTACACACCTTATTACTGTTTATTTGTTTTCACAAATATTTGACTATTTTTTATTTTCATTATTCGTGTTTTTTGTTGATAAAATAACTGGAATAATAACAACTGTTCTGTATTTACCATTTAATACCATTTTCAATCATGTTATATCCCTGAAATTATTTATCACTTTGCAGTCAGTTATTCTCCAAAAGGGGCTAATTTTCCACCCGGAAGGGTCGACTGTGTGGGATATTCCCTGCCAGCAGCACACACAGGCCTTAAAAATGCAACTGCAGCTTGTGAGGTTTTCACAAAGGATGCGATGAATCATCATGTAAACATTAGCCACTTTGATCATACAGTGGAAGCTGTGTCATACAAGGTGGCAATGCCTAATGAACAATACTTCAGCAGCAGCTCCAAAAAGGTTAGGTGTAGGTTTTTACAGTAAGTGGATTTGATATGCTGACCTGCTGTCAAAAATACTGATTGTGTCTTTTGATTGAATCACAGTTGACTTCATCACAATAGATACCAATCATTCTGTAGTAAAGTGAGTCAATTTTGATAGATGAATTAAAAAAAATCTCTTCACAAAAACGTTTCTCAAGGGAAACACAGCAATTAATCAGCGTGTGTGGAAATTATCAATCCGAATCCCCTGTTGGGAACGTTGCCTGAAAATTATAGCTCTAACAAGGTGGTTTACCCCTGCTGGCAGCTGTCACTTGTCTCTCCTCACAATGTTTATCACAGTAATACTTCCTGTTGTTCTTTTTGTATTTAACCTTCTGTTAATTTAATCCTGTTGGTTATCTGCATCTCTCTCCTTGTCAGTTGTTTGTCTCCTAATTTTATATCACAGTCTCTTGTCAGGTAGCTAGCAGGTGGGGTAGGGATTTGTACATGTAGGTTGGTCCTTATTAGCTGCTAGGATTAAAATTACTTGGAAGTACATCTGATCATTATGTTATTGATCTTGTATGCTTGTTTACCTACTTGAATTACCAGTCTCTTGTGACAACTAAAGGCAAAATTTGTCCACCAAATACAAACAGTTTGAGCTTCAGATATAGTTTTGTCATTTGCACACCAGAACCTTGTGTTCTGTTGTGACTGACAAGGCAGCAAGTTTAATTTTAGTATGACTTCTAAATCCATGCTGGCTAGGTATTAACACCTGCTCAATTTAATTATGTAGTGGGCGGCAATTTCCCAATGGTTGTTAAAGCCATATGGATGATGGTGTTAAGTCTTACTACTTTTATTATAAAGCGTTAGTTGACTTTGCACGACAGTGACGTGTTAACCATATCAGTCAGGTCTGCAGACCATGGTAGATCATACCTCCATACCTTTTCCAAATCAGAGGAAATTGTCTTTTGTATTTGTGCTTCAATTAAATTTATTGCGTTGCTTTCAGAGCTAAGGGAAGCCCTCACTTGTAAATGGTTAAATGTTTTTATATGCAAAGTATATGGTTTAGGTTTTTATTGTTATCACAATTGTGATTTTGCGCTAAAGCAGTTTTTATTGAAGCCTTTGGGGGAGTATTTTGCTATCTATGAAGAAAGAATATCATTTGTTTCATCTGATTATTTTTCTAGGATAAACTTCAGTAAAAATTCTGTCAACTGAAAATAATTTTTTGCGAATGTGTCCTGGATGGTTTCCCCTTTTTTGACCCTTTGCCTTATTAACTGATAGAATTACTACTCGTTTTTCAAGAAGTGCTTCAGGTGCCATATTTTTCCATAGCTAGATCATGACTTTTTTTTTTCTGCTTTTACACAGTATCCCTCCTTCTCTCTTAATATGCCCCTGGTGGGTGTTTCCTTGCATCTTTCTTGGCAAGAAAAAAACAAACACTCAGATCTATGTTTCCTTTTGTATTAAGAAGATCAGACTCCAAAAAGATGTTCGAATATAATTGTTTAAAAAATCTAGTAGTCGTCCATTTGCAATTTGTTAAAAGCAGGCCAACATGTATAGTTCACCCACTGGTCATATTATTCAAACATTGACCAGCCCCTAGGCTACAGCTGTCCCAATTTTTGCCTTTTTTATGCTCAAGTCATTGAGGGAATGGTCTAATCTTGTTTGACACTGCTGTCCTACTTATGGGTGTACCATTATAGAATGCCTGCACCTTACAGCACTTTTGGGGGATCTCTGGAACAGAAGCTAATTTAGCTTAAGGCTGAACTAGTTATGATGTTTTTATCATTTTGATTGTAAATTGGTAAACGTAAATCCTGGCTCGCATTACTTTTGTTGCTGTATTTAGGCAGGCAATTTTTTAACCTTTTGGGTGTTTTCGCTATAGGGTTGTTTACAAGTTCATCGTCAGTATTTTTTTACGTGAAGACTACATAATTCCCATATTTTGCATGTTTGGTCAGTGAGTCGTCTAAAAGTAGTAATTTTCCTTTTACACAGCTCCAAAAAACGGAGTTCCTGATCAAACCAACAACTTAACTGATGATTCAAAAAGAACAGAGGAGGTTTCAGGGAGTGTGCTCTCCACCACACCTCCACCTAACTGTGGTAGAAAAAACAGGTCAAGTGACATGATTGATTCCTGGGTTTCTAGTAGGGGTGTAACAATACATTGATCTATATTGATATATCAATTTGAATGGTTCATGATTCAGTTATATCAAGACAAAATGAAAATATCGATCTATATCATCATCTCATGCTCGATGAGAATAAACATATCGATGTAATATCGTATCGTGATAAGGCTGGTGATTTACACCCCTAGTTTCTAAACCATTGAGTCCCAGGGAAATTCAAGTGTCCTCAGCAGCACTGCTATATGTTTAATATGTTCTTGGTGAATAAGAAATTGCTCTTGTACTTTCCACACAAACTAATCTTAAACGCACTACTTGAACTTCTATTGACGTAAATGATCACTTTCCTGTTTAATGTTGTTGGTAAAACACAGTGCCTGAAATTCACTTTTGAAATTGGGGGGGAAATCCCCCCTTACATGTTTCAGATCGGGGGGATTTATACATT
>JARVGW010000047.1:19265207-19282828 GCA_031762495.1 Anablepsoides rubrolineatus | reverse complement strand
CACACACACACACACACACACACACACACACACACACACACACACACACACACACACACACACACACACACACCTAACATTTTAGAAGCTTCAGTAAATCCTAATAAATTAAAAAAAAAACTTTATTTATAATAATATAACTCATATATGATCAGTTAATGGAACCAATCAACTTTTCATTAAAATAAACAAAAACCTACATCAGGGATTTTTTAAAAATCTTCTGTATTTATTATCTTACAGTCTAAAATATAGCATAAGATGTGAAAATCATATTGCACTTAATGATGTAATATGTGTCTCTTTCGGTTGCTTTACGGAGTTTTAAAATGAGCATTTGTGTAGTAAAACAGCTTCAAGAACATTACATTTCGTTAAATTGGTGACTGTATTCTAAATTTAAACAGTCACAGTCTACCCTCTAGCGGCAAAAATATGTAATTACAAAAGAATCATGTTGAATCACGTAAAACCATTAAAAAAAGATATCAAATTATTATTATTATTTATATTATTATTATGCTACACATGTTCAATGATTGTGTGTGTCGCTGTCTCATTATTTTTATTTATTGGGACGAGAAAACATAATCCAAAGTTTCTCCCAGTTTGTTCGCGTACATTAAGTATCGCGAGATCTTCTCAGCTGACACGATGAATTGTTGGAGCTAACGTAAGATGGCAGCAGAGTCCCGTCTAAGAAGGCTTCGTTCAAGTAGGAAGACAGATGGACTCAAACAATGCCATTTTTTGGTAATTCTACCTCTATTCCATCCATTTTTCCCTATATGCAGGTAGTTTATTTTATTTCATTTTTAAAATATACTAATTATAGAACGCCTTGGTGGTCAAGCTAACCTAATTAGCCCCAATGAATGGCACTTTCTTATTTCTCTTGACCTTTCTTGTTTGTTGTTGTTAGTTGTTGTTGTTGTTGTTGTTGTGTGTGTGTGTGTGTGTGTGTGTGTGGGGGGGGGGGGTATTTATTTTTTATTTATTTATTCTTGTTTTTTGTTGTTATATCTGTTTTACTAGTTGTAGTTAGTCGTTTTTTGCTAATCGTTTTTATTATCTTTTGTACTCTGGCTTGTGCTGTTTTTTGTGTATTCAATTCAGTTCAAAAATACTTTATTGATCCCAGAGGGAAATTAGATTATGGGGGATTGTCTAAGAAATTTTCAGGCCAAGGTCAGTAACCACTGCTGGAATTGTGTGACTTTTGAGTCATCAGGTGGCACTGCATGAGAAACTAATAATGCCATTATGATAAATGAAACCCCATGGTCTTGGCAGTATTTGAGAACCACTGACATCAATTCAGTGTCATTTTACATCCAAAAATGGAACCTGCCTGTATATTATATGAAGAGGAAACCATGCATCAACTATTAACAGAAATTCTATCAGATGTTCCTTGGTCATAAACTGATCTGTTCACACATGTGCTGTGCTCAGATGGGTCCATATTTTAGTTTTCTTGAAGGGGAATGTTGGTCTTAATATCATCCAGACTGGAATCAGCTAAACATGCAACAAAGAATATTTGTGTTGTCATTGGGATGCATCAGTGCATAAAAAAGGTGCAAATGTGTAAAGGTACCACTGATCCAGAAGTGGTGTTTTTTAAACGTATTTAAGGAACTCTATCATGTGGGAAACTGTGGTGCAGTGGGAGAACTGTTGTCTTGGGACCAGAAAGTCACAGGTTTGATTCCCTGACACGCTCACACTTTGCAGTGTCCTTGAGCTAACATATAATCTCTAAGTGCTCCCCAGGTGCTTAAATAGGTGCCCACTTGTGTGTATTTTACATGTGTGATGGGTTAAATGCAGAGGACAGATTTTGTCACAGTGTGTGCATGCAATGGTATTCCACCAGGACAGTACCGGGCCTCAAACTGAGAACATAGTGCAATCTAGTGTGTGTGTGTGTGTGAGTGTGTGACACATCTAAAGCAGATGATGATGACCTTGGACTGCTGAGCAGCTGAAACCTTGTATTCATCAGGAATAGGAATTTATAGGGTTCTCTAGTAAAAATCACATGGGTTAGGATTAAACTACAGTAAATATATAAGGTAAAGTTGTTTCATTTTCTGTTTGTTTGCATGAACGTCTGCAGAGCCAACAAACACTCAGCAAAGATTTTCAAAGTACACTTAATTCTTCTGTCTTTTAGATAATGGTTCAAACAAATCTGCAAACTATTGTTGAGACTTTAATAAATATTATGCATTCAAGGTTAGTATGTAAACAGAAATAAGCATTAGAATTTTGTCATTAAAATATTTCCTATCACTTACTGTGAAGAACCCAGTGCCCCTAATTGACAGCCGCGAATTGGTCATGTTAGGTCAGAAAACAAAAAGAATGACAAGATGACATTGTGTACTCATTATCTGCCCCATTCTCCTTTTCATTGTGAAACACGCGGAATGTACATGAGCTAATGGAAGTGTGTGCATGTGTTTGTGTGGTCGGCAGTGAAAAGCCGCGGCGGGATCAGAGACTTCTGACAGTGGTAACAACAGCTCGAGCTCAAACGCTAATTGACTAATTTAGGTCACTCGTTTTGACAAAAATAAAAGGGTTTTTGTTCGCACTAACTGGACATTTGTTTATTGTAAATAACTGGCCGACTGATGAGGTTGGCAGTGAGCTTCAGTTTATCCCTTCTTAATGGGCTTAATGGTCTGTCTGTTACAGCAGCTGCACAAAGGTAGATGTAACAGAATTTATTTTATTTACTGTACTAGAATTTTGCCTTCTTACTTAAGACTCAGCAACAGAAGGAATATGAGTTTGCACCATGACTAGCCAGTGAACACGTCTGATTTAAAGCACAGAGCTTCTTATCCAATTACTGGTCTTAGTTACGGGCAACCAGAGGATTGTAAAACACTACTTTAGTTATATATTCAGGACATGTTAAAGTAATCACTGAAGCATCTGGTCTTTCTTGCATTGTTTATTATGAACAATTCCATGTGTGACACAAAACCTTTGCACTCATGGGTCTTTAAAGGGGACATGTGCAAAGTCCACTTTTTATCCACTAAATGCATTTTGTTGTGTACTTGGAGTCTCTAGGAGTGCAGATAATTAGAATT
Organism: Anablepsoides rubrolineatus; assembly: GCA_031762495.1. Classification (NCBI taxonomy): domain Eukaryota; kingdom Metazoa; phylum Chordata; class Actinopteri; order Cyprinodontiformes; family Rivulidae; genus Anablepsoides; species Anablepsoides rubrolineatus. Next base: position 19,279,718 of record JARVGW010000047.1, on the reverse strand, counting down.
TAGTCTCCCCCAAAGATATCTTTATATTCTGTTTGGGTTGTATTTTTTAACCAGTTCAGTCTTCTTTATTTTCCATGACGTTTTCTGAACTATTACGTCAAATTATTTGCTGCAGAACTTCTAAATAAGGTCTGGCTTTACCAACTACACTTTGGTCATTTTCATTCTCCTCTGGCTCTGGGTCAGACTCTGGCACCAACATGTAAGGCTGGATGGACAAGTCTTCCCTTGTTGACATCTTTTAATTAATTTGTAAATAAAACATAAACCCCTCTAGTGGACCGGCCTGGAAATTGGAAGGAGGCGGGGTGGGAAGGGCCTCGTTTGGATTTAAAGAGACAGCATCAAAACGAGTTGATCTGAGACACACCTAAGAAAAGGGGTGAAAGAGGGGATTGTGGAGTTACAATAAGGAGGAATTCAGACCAAAGCATTGCAGTTCCAGTTTGAATGATTTAAATGTAAGAAAGGAGGATTTAAAAGTGTGATGTCTCTACAATTTTTTTTCTAAATCTTTTGCTTTTGCTTCAATATTGAGACAGAAAAAAAGTTGTAGTATTGGAACAATATTAATTTCCTCCTATTTGGACCTTTTGTTGAGCACAGGTTTGGTGTATTTGAGTAATTTGCATCAGACAGATGTAGAATATGACTATTGATCTTTTTTTATCATCTGATGGATTTATTGTTTTGATATCTACATGCTATAAATGCAGAGATTACCAAATATATATTTGAACTTGTTCCAGGGTTTAACGAGTAACTTTGCAGTTGTTTAAAGTAGGTTGGGCAAAATCATATCATGTGCATTTAATCGCCAGAAAAACTGGCAATAATTAATATTTGCCACTTTGCAATTACTGTAATTAGTGCCGTATGAAGACCTATTTTTGTGTGTGACAACATCACTACCAGGTGCGTATGTGAGCCCAATGGAAGTCAGCACAGAGCAACTAATGCTAACCTTAACTTGTTTAAACACCTGAAACACCAACATAAACCAGAGTATGAGGCCACAACATTGGCCACATGCAAATGCAACTGTCTTCTATTAAACATCATGTTAACTGTTATCGGCTAAAGCCACAATTAGTGATTTTCTTTGCAGATATCACCCAACCATAGGTTAAACTGCAACACTGCTGCAATGAAAAGTTAGCAGTCTTCAAATCAATCAGTACTATTGTTAAAAAGATAATAGTGGACGTGTTGCTCATTAAAATGTGCAAAACGGCCCCTAAAGCTCAAAGAAGAGTGAGGATTATTTAGACCTTTTAACCACAGGACAACTTTGTCATTTTGATTTCTTCATTAGCAAATAGGTTTGGCTAAATTTAACCACAACCTGTATGAAGTTCCAAACGTAAGTTAAAAGCCATTAATCACATTAATTGTCTAGTTAAGTGGGTGGGCTATATAAAACATTTGCTCTAATTACACAAAAACAAACAAGTGTGGAAAATAAATCATTTACTAATTCAAAATCCTTGGAGAGAGTCTACTTTTTTCATTTGCATGCAACCCAAATTCATTATTTATTCCAGAGGATGAATAAATTGTCTCCTTGTAGCCTGCGATTGAACTTGAGCTAGTGAAAAATTCAGCCTGTGCACACGTATCCCAGTGAGATGGTTTCTAATGAAAATAACAAAAAAGAGAGAGAAGGCGCAGACTATAATGATTGCATTTGGGTTACAAGCAAAAACAGAGGAAAAAGAGAAGAAACGTGACTTGGTACTGACAGAAAAATGGGTTGTCTTTATTTTAGAAAACATTAGGAGATTATCACTTCTTCAATTGTGTTTTAGGACAAGGTAAAGTTTTTACTGGGAGCTATAGTTTGTGTCATTTTATTTTTTGTGTGCTATTTGCAAGTTATTGTAGTTATTGTCTATTCTGTTTAACTTATTCCTAGAAAACCCAGAGACAATTTAACCCTCCTGCTGCCCTTGGGTCATCAGCAGGGAGTGAGAGTCAGGGGTAAAAGCAAAGGGGTATGAAAGAAAAGAGTGAAGGGGAGATGTGAATAAAGATGAAAGCTGATTTGTCTCTCATTTCCACTTTAACTAGGTTTTCCCAGAGCGGTGAATAGCTGTGCTTGTCTGCATCCGAGTGTGTGTTTCTATGCGTGTGTGTGTGTATGTGTGTGTATGCTGGGTGGTCACGAAGATCTGGGATCTCGTCTCTCTCCGCCTTCCAGGGAGAGAAATAGAAAAAGCACACGCAGAGAGAGGAGCCGGGACAACACATGAACAGTAGAGAGCTGTCAAGCTGCGAGGAGGCAGCGGAGAGACGACTCAGTCTTTTTCTTGGAATACATTCTCCTCTTCATCTCTGAAGCCCACACACACACACACACACAGACTCACAAACACATAAAAAAAAACAACTCACAAACAGACTGTGAAGTGTTTGTGTGGGAGCCGCTCTCAGAAGAGGCAGTGAATTATTTTATGGATTTGGACTTACTCAAACGGACACACTTGGACCGTTGAGATTTTAACATCTTGTTGACTTGGACTTTACTCTGTACAAGAATTCAAACTTTTGATTTTATTATTGCGAAACATTTTAAAAGCGAGGACTTAACCTGAATTTGAGGCTGAGACTTTGTGGCGCATCAGTTGACCGAATCCAACAGGTTAGAACTCGGTGTGTGGGATGAGGAGGAAGATGTTTTGGCTGGTGACGGTGGTCCTGTTTGCCCACTTCGGAGCCACTTTGACAGGAGCTTGGAGAGCATCTCAGCCAAGATTACAGTTCACCTACTCTGGTAAGAGGCACCATGTGCTTTCTGTGTTTTACTTCTATCTCATACATCTGTTGCTCTGTTTCCCTCCACCTCCACATGCAGGTGGAGGGAATCACATTCTTCTTTCTTTTATTCTTCTAATGGCCCCACAGTGCATGTAGTACGTTGACATTATTGCTTATTACATATTTCCCTCTATTTTTGTTTCTTCCCATTATAACCACTTTTCCTGGATCAATCATTCTCTAGCTGTCTAGTTTAGGTGTGAAAGTGCTTCTTTTTCCCCTACCCAGCTCACCATCACCTCTCACTGGAGGGTCTTCTCAAAACCTAAACTGCTTATTTTTATAATGTGCATCTAAAATGTGGAAAATATGAAGACAATTTGGGAGAGAATGAACCTTCTCTTGAACATCTTTTCCATGTGATTACAACAGCATCAGAGTTGTTGGAGTGAAACTTGCAGATGCATCAATGTGTCATACAGATCAAATAATCCAATATATTAATAATTATCCAGAACCTCTAAAAACTGAGTTATTAGCTGAATTTAAGTCGAGTTGAAATATTTTCAGATAATTCTGACTTATTCCAGCAGATCAAACCCTCCAAGAAAATTGAGGAGCAATGATTGACAGTTTGTGTGATTATTTGGCTGTTTTTTTAATAACCTGACTTTGTTTTGAATGCTATCAGATCTGCTATTATTTTATTTTATTTAAATGTTTTTTTGTTATCGTTTTATATTCAGTGGGAGTTGCAAACTTTTTCTATTTTTCAGAAATTCTGAAAACTCTTTTATTTACAGTGTAATCAGTTTTAATGGCAACATAGTGGCACCATTTTATTGCTTTTAAATTGATTTCCTCTAGGTCTTTTGCCAACCTGCCTGCGACCTTTTTGGCAATTAATATTCTTAACCAAAGACATCCTCTGTGTCATAAATTGACTCAGTGTCAGCACAAACCCTCTCCATCATGGTTTGGAAGTGTCTGTGTCTGTTAGTGTCAGATATGGCTCACAAAGAAATATTTATCAGATGGCAGAAATCCCAGAGCCAGATCCCACCTAATTAATTATTTGTTTGGCCCTGATCTGGTCTCTTTGCTGTGGTGAGACCCATGCTGAAAAAAACCTGGAGATGGATACATCAGAGGGTTGTCATAAAACAGGGGGGAATAAATGGCCGTAACACTTGCATCCATGAACTATTCATCAGCATGAATGTGCTGAACCTGAGCTTAGACTCTGCCAATAATAGGTTGATGTATCGATTCAGACTATTTAAGGGTAGGTGCTGTGCTGCATCAGCTGTCAATAGTTCATCTGTGTTTGTTCTTTTTGTGGGAGCAGCAGACTGGGTTTGCCTCACTGGAGAATAGGAGGATTTCAGTATGATGCATGTGTGACAGAGGGTGTTTTTACTGCTCTTGGAATCGTCCTGAAGGATTTTGCTCCACCAAAAAGGCTCAGATTGAACACTTTAACCCATGTGGGGAGTTCTGTTGTTTGCGCATAACAAACGTGACGCTCACAAGTAATGAGAAAGCCAAAGATCTGCTTCTTGTAATTAAAACAGGATTTGGGATTTGGTCATTTGCCCTCTTAGGTCTATTTATGATGAATAGCCTTTAAAGTAAAAGGATTTTTTTTCAGTGCCCCGGCTCTTAGTTACGCCAAGGTAAACTCAACTCCCTTTAATCATGTTTACCAGAGCCACTGTGGAGTGAGAAAACAACAGATTACATCTCCTTGCATAAGCTGCAACTCAAAGAAACCTTGCTGCAGATAACACGAGGCTGGAGTCAACTAAATATGACCCAGAAAGGACATTTTTATGAAATATGACAAAACTGAATGTGAAAAACAGCACGAAGACTATGAGACACACGTGTCAGTATGTCCCACGAGTGTTGTGATGTTAGTGTGTTTAAGGGGTTTGTATGTTTATGTACATGTTCAGAGTTGTTTTAAGATAAAAGCTGTTGTGTGACGCTATTAACAGACCTGCTTCAGTTTCAAGTTTTGGTCCACTTTTTGGGTATTAAGCTGAGGCAATCCTGATGAAAGAAGTGTGATTGTTAGAAAAAAAGGATTGTGATGTCCACTACTCTCTCTCTCTCTTTCTGTTTACTCAAGGTCTTTCTCTCTCTCTGTGGGAGCTCTACAGTGTGGTCACTTCCCTTCTCATCACTCCAGAGCTTTTACTCAGAGAGGGTGGAGACTTTTTTTTATTTAAAGAATGGAATTACTGTAATTAGAAAAGGATTTCAGCTCCACTTAAACACTTTGACTTTACAGTGTTTGACAGTTCAGACACTAAACATTTTGTTTTCGTTGATCTCTGAAACTTACGATAGAAGACTAACTGGGAAAAAACAAAACAAAACAACAGAGTCTGACATTTAAATGATGTGTTTCAATGCATCGGTGAAAAACAATTAGTTTCCTTAAAAGTTTGTGAAGCAGAAACGAAGTACAGCTCAGTGTTTTGACTGGGAGCTGTAAAGAGGAAAATAAGGAAATGAGCTGACATTAGAATAACTGTAAAGATTAAAAAAAAAACTAAAGGTTAATAAATGGGCTAACCAAATGACTTTTCTTTGAGACTAATAAACCTTGTAATTAACTGCATTGCGTATAAAAAAATGATAAAATCAAACAAAGGAACAAGTGCAAATGTTATTACTAAATTGACAATATAATTTACTTTACAAATACTTTTAAAGAACTTTAGTGGTAAAAAGGTAGAATATAACTTTAACATTTTACACATTGCTTATCCTCTTTCAAAAGTGGAATATTATTAATACCAAAATGATAAACAAGCAAAGATTTGACATGTGTCACTCGAAGGAAAATATCACTTTACCACAAATTTTCACCAACACAAAAATTCAAGCACACAAATCATTGTGTACAATTTACAGGGTTCATGCAGGGTCTTAAAAAGTCCAAAAAAAGTCTAAAATTTGAAAATCAAAATTTTAGACCTAGAAAAGTCTTAAAAACACCCAGATTTTCATCCAAGGTCTTAAATTTAATTTTGTGAAGTCTTAATTTACTTACTTTCCATCATTCCCGTGAAGCATTGGCTGCATAAATAAATAGAGTAAAGCACCTTAATCAGAGGTTGACACGATTTGTCTTTATGAAGTGCTTGGTTTGCTGAAAAATGTTTATGTTAAAAAAAAAGTATTTAAAAGGTTTTAAATTTAACTTACTGAAACCTGCATGAACCCTGAATTTACTATGCAGTTGTAAATTGTGCATTTTCACTATTTTTCTGCTCTTTTTATTTGTTTTTGCAATAACTAAGAGGGTTTAGAGATTACCCATCCAAAACACTCAATAATATTTTGTAGGCAGGAAGTAAAATCTATTAATGTCAGTAAAATTAGTTTTAATATGGTAACCGTAATCAGACTGACTGACCATAGAGCTTTATGTGTCCAGGACGCCCAACCCCCCCCCCCCCCCATCCCACACACACACACCACCACCACCAAAAAATACTTAAGTATATGCTTGATTACCTCTGAGACCTCCCACCTGTCTCCTAATGACTAAATTATTCCGGTTATTCACTTGAACTTCTGGACTAATACATACACACACACTTTCTCTAGTAGTGTAATGAGTCTATTATCCCAGCTATTCACTGAATGGCAGTGTGATTTTCTTGAAGATAGATGGCAGTTAGAGATAGTCTCTCACAACACACACCCACAATCTGTTACAGCTATCTTTATGGGGACCTGGCATTGACTTCCATTATTTTCTACAGCCTATCCCTGACTGCCAACCCTAACCCTAACCTCACAGGTACCTGCCTGACCCTAAAACTAACCTAAACTCAATTCACATCATAGTCCTAAACCTAACCCCTGACCCACCAACAGTGTTTCCCCTTAAGGGGACTAGACTCCGGTCCACATAAGTACAAGTCAGGTCCTCATAAGTAACATTAGGTCCCCACAAGTAGGTGTGTATGCCAAAAAAGCTGTCCCACAACATAGGGAATACCAGTCTACACACACACACAGTGAATGTTTTTGTGCTGTGTTTTGTAAAACATTTTCAGTGGACATAATAAAAGCCACCGTATACACAAATACAAAAACATGAGACCACACGAACAACAAAAATGGTCACAATTTACTGTACAAAGTACACATATGTGCATGTGTTTACATGTGGAGGTTGTACACATGCTTCATGAACACTCCACCAGCACCACCTGTCATCTTTACAGTATAAAAATAAATTAATTTGCACCGTCACCAAATGAAACTGTGGCTGGTTTATCGAGTCAGTTTAAATCTATTAAGCCACTCTGGGACAGATTCATGTTTTATTCATACAGCTTTCACTTCTTGAATTGGTTTGCCAGAGACATTTAATGTTAATCAGTCACAGGAGATTATATGTTGGGGTTTTCTTGGGCATGAATAGAGACTTTTACCTGTAAAGTGCTGACAGCTCATAACAATTGTGTAAATAGTTGCCCTGCTGTCTCTTTCTGGGCAAACAGCCTAATTTTAATGTAAATGTAGAAAATGGGGCATTAGCATTCATATTGCTTGGGTGTTTTAAAGAGATTAGTTGTACATATACATGTTTACTTAGAGAAAAATAAATGTGACGCATTAAACAACATTTACCCTATATCTTAATTTCCGTATGAATGATTTAATAAAGGATAAAACCTAAGTGGCTCCCAGTCAGCAGCATGAATGTTAATGTAAGAGCAGCTTCTTTTATAAATAACCAAAACTTTTTTAACAAAGTGCATGTAGCTGTGACTCACTTGTGAGCGTTTCCATTTAGTCAACTCAATCACACCTGTTCATTATTCACAGCTGCAGCCACTCTTCCTATCAGCCTCAGTCCAATCCAAGTTTAGATGTCAACCATTTCGTTTTGTCTTGAAAAATAAAATGAAGTTTTATTTTTGAGCTCTTTGTATCATTTTGGGTCTAAACGTTCTGCCGTCTGTGACAATGACAATACTAAAACATTTTTTTTATAACTTCACATACTTGTTTTTCTCTCATTTGGCATACATTATCATAAAGTAGGTTGAATGATATGTAAGCTTATAATCTTGTTTTAAAAGTTAAACAGTTTATTTTTTAATGGTAGATTGTAAATCTATGTGAGAAACATTACTTTGAAAAGTATTGAATTCTTGTGGCTGGTGTATCTTGTACATCTCCCTTGACTTTCTTCAACTTTCCCCTTTTCTTTCCTGTGTGTAGTTCGGTAATGAAGCACAAAAGCTTTTCTGCAATATTAAAAATCAAGAGATACTTCATTATTCATTTATTCTTTCAGATCCGTTTCTATCTAGGCCAGTGTTTCCCAGGCTCTGAGCTCAGGATGCTGCTGAGATGTAGATTTCACTGGGACCATTATCTAGCACAAAATTTGGATATTCTGCTATTAATTTTAATATAACCAGTCCCCAATGGTGACACACTACCATTACTTGTTACTTTTTAAGTCAAATGGCAGCTTATTTCTTATCCCACATCTTACAAAAATGAGGCTTTATTATTGGCAGAAGTTTTAATTTGTGGTTGGTCACATAGAAATATGATAAAACATAAAGTTCTGAATAGCTGTAAGCCCTGTAATTACTGAAACTTACTTTTTGAAGATAATTGAAAGCCCTCAATAAATGTTTTTGTGGTTCAACTTTAGGTAGTTACTAAGTCTGTATAAACCATTCATATAAAGTTTAATGCTTGAGGATGTTCTCTCTGGACAGAGACACTGAAAGAGAACCTTGCTTTGGCAACAAACCCCACAGACAGCAGTGGATATCCAGTAAATTTACTCTTGAGAGTTTTCCGATGGTAATATCAGAAGCTATCTTTAGCCCAGAGCCTGTAATTAAAGAAAAATTTACTAGCTTCGTATTTCTTCCTTTTCCCTCAAGTATTATTTGCTTCAGTCCAACTTGCTTTTAATGTCATGAAGCTGTGTTTTTTTTACTACTATCACTGATTCCTGATGCTCTGTTTTATTTTTATAACACTGCATTGAAGACATTTGAGAAAAGTTTCCACTTGTTTATGTCATGTGCTTTTTAAATGCAACCCTAAATTTTACTTTAAGTCTTTGTTTGCCGAAAATAAGACTAGATGAAAATGAGAAATAGAGTAGAAATAATACCAGCATGTTTTAATGTTGTGACACTTTAGTGTTAATTTGTCAGTGAGTGAGAAGAAACTAAGTGTCCAAACTGTCGTCATATATGATGTCCACGTTTTAGACATTCATTTGAAATAACATATATTTATATATAATTATCCCAAAGTGATTTATTATGAAGACATTTGACAAGAAAAGAAATGCACTAATACCATCTCATTGTAGTCTTTTCAGACATGAATGCTATAAATGTTGAGGAGATGTTACAGTTTAGTCTGGACTTATTCCACAGCTGCTGTTCACATGTGTACTTCACAGCAGGAGATTTTCTGCTTTCACAGCATGAAATACAAGAGAGGGGGAAAGAGAGAGAGAGAGAGAGAGAGCATCTGCCTAGAACTTACAGAAAGCAGGACAAGATGCAAAAAGTGCAGCATGTCTTCTTTTTTATGCAAGAAATGTGGACGAGGCTCCTGTGTTGCTACCAGTAACATGTATTTGAATTTGTACGCATCTTTAATAAGCATGTGAAAAGCAATGTACAAATCAAAATAAGTAGAGTATTATATCAAACTTACTTTGGTTAAAATCTCTCTAGGAAATCCAGCAATAAATCTGCCTGCAAGTAAATTGATGTCTTGCCTAAAAAAACAAAACCTCAAATATATATATTTTAGATTTATTGTCATAGAATTTAAACCCTAGATTTCCTGTTAAAAGAACTGAATAAGAACCACATTTTTGCTCTATATAAATAATTTAACTGTGACGACATTGGCTTGACTAATCAAATTGAAAAAATGACTGTATTAAAATACTAGGATGATGTGAAACTTCCGATTAGTGCTACATGTCCACCCAAAATCAAATCTCTGATTAACCTTTGATGTTACAAAGCTGATCTTCCCATGACTGCTTACAGAAGAAGAAACCACAAAAATCTGATCCTGTCTGTTATTCTAGTGATGGAAAGATCAGACATCTGCAGCAAAAGGTTGAAAGTCGGACTTCCTTTTCCTGTTTAAAAAAGAGAGGATGTAGAATGACTGATAGGGAGCTTTATCATTTAGCCTGACTTTAAAGCATAGATTATTCATAAAGCAGGCTTGAAGTTGACTGTAAATCACTGTGGACAACATGAATACCTTTACAGAGCAGCTACTATTTTCTTGAGTGCCCATTTGTGAAATGAAGGGATGTTTAATGGCCCATTTTCCCTACTAATGCTTTATGTCTAAACGCTTTGAGTTCATGCCAAAAAGTCAAAGTTTGAAAAACAAAACCTGTTTCAAATTTTCACGTGGATGCAGACATGTGTAAGCTGTGCAGCGGGTAAGTGCTGTTGTTTTGATGCAGTAACTGAGAACACACTGCAGTGATTTTTCTTAGAGTTGCCGGTCTGGTATCATTTCCACTTGGCTCACGTCTACTGCGGAGTTATAAAATTTCAGCCGCAGCAGCGAGCAAGAGCTGCGAAATCAGAAGAGCTGCTTTCAAGTTTGGATTTAGGTAATTGGATCAAGCGTTGACAAAATAGGACTAAATGACCGAGTATCAATAAAAACAGGGCAGATTTGTGTCAGCAAATCAAATCATTCTGTGATTTGAGCTACAATATATTCCAGATTTTTGCACAGTGAAGGGTCTTTAACGTATTTCTTTGTTTGTTGAATTTGTCATTACATTTTTGCCCAACTAGTGGATAGAAAAGGGAATGGGACTTTATTGATTGGGCCAAAAGAGGTTGATTGTGCTTGATGATGAGAGTCTGACTAGAAGCTTTAATCAGAAGAAAAGATTAGCCATCTGATGAGTTTTCCAAAAATGTAAATTTACTGCTATGTCTGGAATTAGAAAAACATTTAATAGTAAAGGATTTAAGTCGAAGTTTGACTTCAAAATGTATGGCTGGTTGTTGGTTGTATTAGGGCTTAATTACGTTAACCATTGATCAATACACTGTTCTTACCTAAGTGCTGCGTTTGCCTCTGCTTTTGTATCTGAAGAATACCTGATGTAAATAAAATCAATTCAGATTTTTTACAATCTTACAATCAATTAAATAAATAAGAGATTAAATCATCTTATTAGGAACACTTCTAGCTATGAGCAAGACATGAAAATGACATTATTCTGTGTTGAGCAGTTGCCACCCAAGCCTGCATGGAACCGTGTGAACAAAAACAGAACCAACCTTCTCTTAGACAAATAGGCATTATAAACCAAATTAGATCAAATGTAAATGGTGAACTAACTGTATTGTGTGTATGCTGGAGCATTGTGACCCAATCCGAACAGTCTGATGATGATGAATAATGGTTTGCAGAAAGGTCGTAGGTCAAGCTGTCCACGTGGGTCTGCTCTCTTGGTGACACAGTCCAGACACAGTGTGCCTGTGTCTTTGGCTATAATTCTCTCATGGTATGTGTGAGTGAGAGAGAGAGTGTGTGTGAAAGAGCAAGAAACAATAAGGAGAGAGTTTGAGTGTGTATATTTTACTATTAAGGGGCAAAATGTCCACATAAAATGTAAAATGTATGAAGGCATCACAAACCAGCATTGGTGTGTTGCTGTCAAACCAAAAGTGATTCCGTTAGAAGAATTGGACTTTAGGGGCAAGAATGAGTGCCGGATTTCTACATTATGTTGCTTCCTGTGAGGGGTGCGTCTGGGAAAACTTAACAATGTCCCAGTAAGGAAAAAAAAAAACGTCTCAAAATTTCAAACACTGTGATTATCTTTTGTAAATTCTGTCATTCTGTCACAGCAGGAGGTTAAAACACCAAGGCGACCCACTTCGACACATTCAGACACTTTGTGAAAGACATACTGCTGAGGGTTCTTGGCACTGAAACACATTAACAGTGAGTTTTTTTTTGCGGCCACGAGTGTTAGAAATGATTTCTTGTGCGAGCATGTCTCCACATGAGTGCCCATCTGTGTGCCTATAGGCTTTGTTCCCAAGCTTCTGCAGGCCTCCCACTGTAATTGCACCAGTAATTGGTGAAGTGATAACCCCATTTCCACAGGAAATGTGCCCCGCTTTCCTCTCACCCCCCACCACCCCCTTTCCAACACTACCCTCCTCTTGTGGTGCAGCCAACAAAGTCCTCCCTTTGGGAACGTTGCACCAGACAGCTAAAGTTCCCTGGGGCTCGGCAAGCAGACAAACAGACTGACAAAGACAGATGCTCACAAAGACACAGACACAAGGGTACACATGTGTAGCTTCTTAATGCTCTCAGATGGACAATGCTTTAGGCTGTAAGAGAATAATTGGATAGATTAATGATAAAAAAAAGAGGCTTGTGAGTGTACCAAGTAAAAAAGCATTGTGTCTTGATGTAGAACTTACCATAAGGAAAATAACTAAGTTACACAGTCATAAGAGAGAGAACATTTGTAACAGACACTTTATTCTTGCAATATATTTTCTTTATTGATCTTATTTGTTTCTCACATTTCACTGCTCAAATTTCTGCAATGCTTGCAAAGACGTTCAGTTTTATTTATGTGCTGCAAGTACTACACTCAATACAAAACAAATCTCTTTAAAACTCATTACTAAATGTCTAACAATCCAGTTTTGCTTGTTTGCTGATGAAATCAGCAGCACGTCCTGTACCTGCCCACTGAGACCAGTATATAGTCTCAGCCCTGGTATGATCTTGTGATGCCAGCATGGAAAAGTCTTGCTGACATCCACTGTACCATATGCCAACAGGATTTATCATTGTCACTCTGCTTTTAGAGATGTGTGTTTAAGCTGTAACAAGCGATGTCATCACACATTGGCTCACAGCCTTTAACAGTTATAAGTGGACTCAGATCTGGTCATGTTCACAAGAAAACAGCTGACATGTCTCTTGAGGAATAAGCATGGAACTTGATTATGGACACATAAGAGCATGCATCAATATTTCCGTCTTCTTGATCTACTTGGCAAAAGTCTGATATAACTAATTGTTACACTTAATACAGTTTGATCTGGGCTATAAAATTTACTTAAGTGTGTTGTTGTTCTATATCTTTTGTTAGGTCGACTTGTTGCTAGAGTATACTTACCTTAAACAGCAGACTGAGCAATTCAAAGATAGAAACTTTGGTATGAATACAGTCACTTTTAGGAAAGCTTTTGAACACTAAAAGGAGGAAATTGTTGCATTTTTAGAGTATTTGCTCTCAAATTGAAAAGTAGGACACTGGCATTGGCAGAGTATGAGAGCTGAAGCTGTAGCTGAAACTGGAGCTTCTATTTAAGATGCTTCAGGCATCTTCAACTGTTGAAGCAGACAGCTGCAAGCTGAGGAAAAGCGACACAAAGTTGGTGTTCAGATAAGTCACCTTCACATCTTATTGCATTAAGTCGTCTTGACTTACAGTAGGTGACTTTTCTGCCTGAGCTACTCCTTAACTATTTTTATAAATCATATTAAAGGGTAATGTATTAAATTGAGAGCTTTTTGTAGCCTATGAGCATTATCTGCACTGCAAACCATGTAGCAAATTGAATAAAGTGGTTTGAGCTGATGATTAAAGTGAGATAAACTGTTGCCAAGTGATGGCACAGAGGGATCTGTGGCGTCTTTTTATGTGAAGCACACTGAGGTGCCATTTTGTTGGGTGTTAATGCCAACGCTATAGGCCAAATTTACAGCAAACTTTACGTATGAGTAATTGAACAAACCTAAATCAGCACCAGAAAACAAATGAATTAGTGTGAAACAGAAGACACATCCAGGATTACCTGCACAGCTCAATGGAGTCTTTGTTTTTGTATCTAAGTATCTTTGTTCATGGTAGCACGCAGATGCAATGAAGTCTAAGAATTCAAATTTGTGTGTGTGTGAGTGAGTGAAAGTTGTGCTTGGCAGGAATGTTCTTAGCCGCATCACACGCCACACATTTGCTCTAATCACATCGAGGGCCATCAGAACTCCCATGACCAGCAGCCCATAATCTAATGTTCACCGTGGATAAACATATACACCCACCGACAAACACTGGCATTCATACACACACACGCACACACACACAAATATAAATGAAGATTATGTAAACAAAACATTTAAAGAGGCAAATGTGGTCTGGTCGATGCATGTACTAACATAAAGGAGCCATTCATGTGCCGGCTGTGTGTGAGAGTGCATGGGCCTGTAGGATTATGCCTTAGCATGTCTGTTCCGTTACACCACAGCCTTTTTCATCTTTGATTCCCAGCGGCAGGAGTCAGAGGCCAATTGGCTCTGATCAGAGGTCAACACCCTCATTGACCCTCCTGTCAACTTGATGCTGATAAGGGCTGCTGAACTCGGCAAGCATGGATGTGTGCATTTGCGAGTTTGAAAAACTTCAGCATTTTTTTACTGACCACAACTAACTACTACAACTAGTTGAAACTCAATTTTGACTTTTTTTATCTTTGTAAATCTTCTTAAACCAGGGGTCTCAAACTCCAATACTCGAGGGCCACAATCCTGTATGTTTTAGAGGTTTTCCAGCTCCAAGACACCTGATTCAGTGATTGAATTAACTCTTCATATTGGGCAGAAGCCTGTTAATCACCCAGCCATCAAAATCAGGTGTGTTGGAGCTGGAAA
>JARVGW010000047.1:19234208-19262522 GCA_031762495.1 Anablepsoides rubrolineatus | reverse complement strand
TTGTTTTGCCACGATATAGCTGAATCATGAACCCTTCAAATCGATATATCGATATAGATCGATGTATCGTTACACCCAATGACCTGTTGAGTAACATGCGGATTAACATGTTTCAAGTTTCACCAGTATGTCCCATAACTGCTTCAAAAGAAAAAGAATAGTGTGGCATGAAAGAAGAAAATGAGTGCAACAGCTCAAGAGAAAGTTGTGGATAAAAGAAGAAAGTCACGTCAGCAGTTTGGCATGATTATTCAACTTTTTTTCTCCTGGTTCAAACACATAAAACAAAACAAAAAAAAAACTAATCAATAATTATTGATATCAACTGAAAGGAAAGGCCTATATCGTGATACATTTTTCAGTCATACCGCCCAGCCCTAGTTTCTACTCAGTGGCCCTGCAGACCACAACAAATATCAGTGGAAGATAGCTGGGGAGTCAGAGGTGTTTCCAAGTGTATAATCTGTCCAGCATGTCCTGGGTATGCCTCGAGGCTTCATGCTGTAGAGACATGTCTGAAACTCCTTGCGAGGTTATCGACCACATGCCCAAACCACCTCACTTGGCTCCTTTTGATGTGAAGAATTGGTGATTGTACTCTGAGCTCCTCCTAAATCATCAATCTTCCTGAACTGGAAGTCTTCCATCTCTTTGGTTATACCTAAAAATGATCTAAATAAAAGTTAGAAACAGAATCAAGATGCAACACCTACCAGAAACAGGCCTGACAAGTTTTTATATAAAAATCCTCCTTTGTTAATCTGGTCGTTATTCCTCTTTTTATATGTAAAAAAAAAAATCAATTTTGTTTGTATTTGAGGCCAACTCAATCAAAAACCTCAAACAGAACTAACACAGAAGTCCAAATTCTGTTGAAGTCATTGTGCTGCCGGTGCGCCCTGTGGGATTAATGAAGGCTAGATCAGTGTGAAACAAAACAATTTACCTTCCTGGCGCTTTGCTGAATAACAACAAAGCACCCAGTGAGATTTCATGCTGAGCTAAGCATAAGTTGCTGCTGTCTACCTTTAGGCTGAAAGACCATTTCTTTCCTACTGTTTCTCTGCTGCTGATTATTTCTTAATTTCCAATGAGTCATGTCTTTCTCTCTTTCTCTATAAACTAATTTCTTTTCTCCTCATCCATCTCATGTGTTTTTGCCTCACTGTCAGCATGTTGAGGTTCTTAGTTTGTCTTCAGCATCAATCTATTTTTTCTTCTCTCACCCCTTCAATTCGCTTTCTCAACATATTTTCCACGGGTGTCTCAGTTTTCGTTCTCCATTTTTGTTCTTCCTCCTTTTCGTGTGTCACTCTGTCACCCTGCTTTCCCCTCTTACTCATCATCCACGGAATCATCATTTCACTGTCATCAAAGCATTTTGACAATCGTAAATGATGCCTTTTTTTCCTCTTTTTTATCTGCCTTTTTAACCCATCTTCTCACCTTTCAAAATGCCATTTTTCTTTCTGTTATTGCGCTACCGTTTTCCATCATGCCCTCAGCTACTCCTCTCCTTCCCCCTGCTTTCTCGTTTGACTCCACTTCTTCTTTGATCCACCCTCATGTCCATCATTTGTCCAGAAATGTCACTAAAACATGATTTTTCCCCCTGCACTTCCCTCCACTCTTATTGACCCATCTCGTCCAAATCCCTTTTGTCTTTACTCATCCCCTTCCCCCCTCATCCTCATCATTATCCATCATTATTTATTAATGTTCTCCGTCAGAACTCCTCTCAGTCCGTTCATCCACTCTCAACCCCTTTCGCCCCCCCTCCCTTTTTCATCTGTCCGTCATCATTCCTTGTTTTGACGTTTTCCCATTCTCATCTCGTAACTGTCTTCACCCATCAGCCCATTTTTATCTCTCCGTCACTTTGCCATATCATTTTTCTCATCTTTTCTTCCAGCTCTTTCCTGACCTTTTCCTCTACTCAATGTTTTCTATTTTCTTTTGCTGTTACCATCTTTCATGTGATTTGTGGACTTGGTCCACATTGATCACAAGTTTACAATACAAAATACAATTATTTTATAGTTTTATCTTTTTTAAAGCTGGGTATTGCTTTCAGCAAAGAGAATCATAAAGTATAATTATAGAAAGGACCTCAAGAAAATCTACCTATATCAACCACTTCATGACAAAATATCAAAACTATTCTATTGTGACTGTGCATCTACTTTCTTATAGAGGTTGTTACAATATTTTGCAACATTACCTTCTTGAAGACCATTTTAAGTGATTTTGTATTATTTTCTGCTGATATGTTTTTTGCTCCCTGTTGAATTTGAAGTCTTGAGTCTTGCATGTAATACCCATTTCAGCAGTAACCCCTTCAGCCATCTTGCAACATTTCAATAAGATTTAAATTTTCATTTTATCCAGGCCATTCTCTAACATTTCATTCTGAGTTAAAGTTGATTTTTTTTGTGCGCTCGGTCTGTCAAGGTCAAAATTTCCACTTTCAGTTCGGCTCAAGCCTTCATACAAATGGTCTTGTTCATACGATGCTGAAACCATAATTCGATCCATGACAAGCTGCCCCACATACATAAAGCATAGTTTCCACCAGCTCGTTTCACAGTGGGTATGAGATTTTTCTTTGTAAATCCTGACTGTGGTCTGCACCAAACACATCTACAGACACTGTTGTCAAACTGTCATTCTCTTTGGACATCAAAGCTGTTTTTTATGTCGGTCAAGAAGATCCATCATTTTTTATGTTCGTGCACTTAAAAGTTCTGTTTGACACCTGCAGCTGCAGAGTAACTTTTAGATTCTTTGAAGTTTTTTTGATTACTGAAAGCTTCTTTTTGCATCAGACTATGCACTCTCAGATTCGCTGAGGCATCCTGTTCATGACTCTTTGGCAGTTATTCAAAATCCACCCCACTTGTCAATTAATTTTTACTTTCTGCCAACTGTGGAAACAATAAAGGCAAGTGATTTACCAGGCTCTGACTCAAGTGTTAGGGCAGGTTATTTTGCATGCTCCCCCCCCCCACATATTCCATCTATTCGGTTTAATTTAAATGGCAACAAAGATAAATGGGCCAATTTTCTGAGCTGAACAGTTTTATGTCTGACCATTTTTCCAAAAAGGATCAAATGTGATTTGCTTATTTGTAAATGAAAAAGTCAACTGTTTCCAACTGATGTGCTTATTTTTTCACATGGCTTAACATGATGCCAAAGCCAGCACTGTAAAGAAAAGTCACATGTGCCCACAGCATGGAACTTCTTTAATTGGACCCAGTTGTAAAAACTTGTCAACCCGCCAATGTAATGAAAGCTGAAAGGGTCAAAACAGATCAAATTCAGGTTCCTTCCATACTTTTTGTTATCTGCCCCGGCAATAAGCACATAAAAAAACACAATATAATTAACTTATAAACTTTAAACTTCATGTCTGACTTTACGCATAATTTAGTGAGAAGTTCTTGACATCTTGCTTAACTGCAACTTTGATAACAGCCGGAGGAAATACACATAAATTAAAGCTAAAAATACTTGTATTGTTTGCAGCTTCAGAGGTTTTAGTTGCGAATTAAAACAGTACAGTCACATCTTTTATTTGTTGCAAAATAGTTATTTTTTAATTGTGAAAAATAAATAAATAAATAAACAGCAGAATTCTCTACAGAGTACGCAATTAAAATGATTTAGTTTCATTTTAAAAGTATTAGAAAATAACTTTAAATCATAAGATTTGTCGTATGAGTCTAATCACTGTTGTGGGCAACGGAGGGATGTCAGACTGTCCAGTCACATTTTCCGCCTACATAAAGATGCAGAGGCCAAAAATGTAATGCTTCCAATATGTTGTGGCTCTGCCCGCTAGTTAAATGGCACCAGCATGCCATTATTGTGCACAATGACCTTTGCTCCTTTTTCGATGTTAGATAAAATCCTGAAACATTTCTTTAAAATGTAACTGTAAAATAAGCTTTTATTTTTGTATAATACAATCCTTTTTTTCTAATCTGAATGTCCATTTGTGTATTGCTTGTTGTGTCAAATTGCAGAGAAGTTCATTACACATAGACTTTCAGATGATAAATATAATTTCAGTTGTTTATTGTAGGGATTATAATTGTTCTGCAGTGTTTTCAGACTACATCCATCCCGCAGCCATTATGATTTTAGAGCAATTTAAAAATGTCTCGCTTTCACCCGAACAAACTTTTCCAATGAGCTGTTGCAAATATGCTTTAGCTGACAAGGACCTTTCTCTCACCCCAGTGTGCTGCTTGGCATGTCTAAATCTGTCCTTGCATATAATATGCAGTCTGTCATCGTTTCATAGTCCTTGCTGCACTAGTGTTCCACTTCTCTCGCTTTGCCTGCCGTTTTGTCTTTCTTTCTCTTCCTGCGTTCTCATGTTCCCTCACTTCTTTTCTGTTCGTACCAAACACTAACCCAGGATTTAACATTTTAAACAACACATTCAGGAGACACTGATGATTTTGTTCATAGATTGCTTATCTTCTCATCTTTCCTGAACTTTAGCTAACTGCCGTGTCTTTGCACAAGCTTTGCAGACGAAGCAAAATTTTACAAGTAGTCACAGGAATAAGGAACTAAACAGGTTTTAACGGTGTATTTCATACGTTCGTCTTATCAACACATATTTAAGCATTTCTTTCTGAAAAATCAAATTCTTTAGTTCTGTATCACAAGTTTGAATTAGCCATTAAATGCTATCAAAATCTGCAAACATGGCTTAAGCCTATTGGAAGTTTAAGAGTTTCTCTCCAGCAAAAGCTGCTCATGCCAGAGATTCAGACTGTTGTGATTCTTTAAGGAACATTACCTCAATTATTTTATGCATGATACACTTCAGAGCACTGTGTCAGCTCAGATTTAGCGGCTTGAACAAACAGTGTGTTTGAGAGGTGTTATCCATCACTGCAGAGAAGCAGGTAACACATGGCTGCCCAGCATCAGAAGAGTCTAGAACTGGACATAATTGTTTAAATCAAATAAAAGTCTGGGTTTGCTGCTGTTGGGAAAGGTAATAAATCATGAAGTTAAGCAAGTGTGTACTCTTATCTCTTGGCCAAATTTAAATATTTTCACGAAAAGATTTGCTGTATTTTTTTTCCTTTTAAATTCATAAACGTCAAGGTTAATGAAAAAGCAGCTTTTTCAGTGGAGTTTACTGACTCAGAGAGAATTTTCAGTTTTGTAAGAACAAACATGTTTTTCTTTCTACCTTACATTTATATAAAGAAGCGCCAACCTGTGAAGTCTTGCCTGCTGCGTCTTTAACGCTTAACCTTTATGCTTTATATGCTTTTCAAGGCCAACTCCAATCCACTGAAGAACGCCCGGTAATTGAAAGTTACCACACAAAAAAGCACACGAGCAATTTCTGTCCTTGCTCAGATATCGAATGAACTCCCACATCATAGCTCTCATAATTTAAAGTGCAAGACAGTAATCATTTAAAAATATAATCAGTGCGTTCGTTATCTACATTTTCTGATTTTCGTGTTATCATCCAACCTGTGAGGAGATTTGGCACGGGTACAGTTTCTCAGCATGTAAGGGTGTGTTTGTTTATTCACAAAAGATGCATTGCATTTTTTTGTTAGATGAGCAAACGTCCAGTCTGATAGGGATAATTGGATGATAAATACTGCTTGTGTGGGAAAGTCTGTGCTTTTGTTTGTTTATCTGATTATCTGTTGAACAATAGTTTGCTTCATAGCTGGTAGGTGGTACTTTTACATAACATTATAATTTACTGTCATTATCATTATTGATCACTTTAAAAACATCCTATTAATGGTTTCAGAAGACATAAGCATTTCATAAAAATACTTCTATGGTAACATAATGCTGTTTGGAAGTTTTAATTGTTAACGTTTTATTCTTATTTTCTCTTACACCAGAGCTCATCCAGAATGGCCGGCTGCTGACGCTGCCCCTGGTGGCGGGAGACCTGCACTCCCTGCTGCCTGATGAAGACAGGAGGCGTCTGTACGTGGCCATGAAAGATAACCTTCTCTCTACCAGCCTGGATGATATCACGCAGAACCCACGCAAGGTAGGACCTGGAGGACGCGTGCACATAAACCATCTGAAATAAACCACTCTCAAAGTTTATTTTATAAAAGGATAAGTTGACCAGTTGTTTGTGGTCTTCCTTAAAGTTTTGTTTCCTATTAGTGATTATAGTTGTTTAATAAAGTGTAAGCAATCAGTCTAGTTTATATCATCTCCTCCTGAAGACACTAAGCAGCCATGTCTACCCACTTTAAATTAGATGCTGATAAAGAACCTCATTCCATTTTTTTATGAGTCATCTTCGAACACCAGCTTATGGGTTTTTGTCCCCGTTAAGAACATTAGCTATCTGAATTTTGTAACTTGTCAAAACTGACAGCGAGAGATATGAACATAATGGGTTCCAGTCTGGTGACATAATGTTCATCCTACTTCCTTAATTATCTGTGTCTACTAATGCAGTGAAAACTTATCTCTGTGTTGGCAACAATAGAAGGTGTTATTCTTGACTGACACTGAAAAAGTCCTACTCATAATGAACAAAGACGGCACCGGTGCAGCCACCCTTCCAATTTGGTTTTATTTTATCTTATTTTTAACAAGCCAAACTTTTTTTTAATTATTAATTTATTCATTTCATTTAAAAATAAAACAAATACAACAAAAGATACAAATCAAATAAAATGAAAGGTAGCAGAAGGAGAAAAACAATCTGCCCCTATTTTTCAAAAAGAAATAATTTTGATTGCAGCCGTTGAGAAAAAAAGAATGTGTATAATATATAATGTGTATAATGTATAATAAATGTGTATAATAAATGAAATACATTAAAGGTACTCATTACAAAATAACATTAAAAAATTACCCTTAACTTTGTCAAATGACGCAGTTTGAAAGAGTCTACTAGTTTTCCATTTATATCGATATGCAGTTATGAAGTGTGGATATGCATTCAGTGTAAACAAAGCTCTTGGCTGAATCTGCTAGATTTTGAAGCACTGCTGTATGTGTTCAGCTTGTAAATGAAGTGTAATTAAATGTGTTTTTCAGTGGAGGTCAACAATAATTTGAAGCTAAAATCCCTCAGGCAGTGAGTGTTCCTTATCCTGAAGCAGCTGGTCAAATTCTCATCTTGGTCCTACATGTTCAACTAAAAACATTAAACATCAAAACCGATAATATCCATATTATACTAATATTACTACTAATAAAATGCAAATACAAGTTTTAGTACCATCTCTTTTATATATTCTGAGGAAATAAAGTTCATATGTTCATAACCCAGGTTCACGCAGCAGCTTTAGTGCCGTTTCCGAGCAGCCAGACAAACACGTTTCTGGCTGATTGAGTTCAGGGTCACAGCAAGGACAGCGACGCTGCTGCCTTCTCATAACTGTAACCTGTCGGATCAAATCAATACCCTCATCAGTCACAGACACACACAAGCCATCAGAAGGCCAAACAGGTAGAAAAACAGACAAACAGCCACTGAAACAGACAGACACCAGTCTTTCCAGCCTGCCACCCACACTGCCAGGCATTCGGCCAAAACAACAAAAAAAAAAGTCAGAGATAGTCTTATTTAACTCGTATCTCGGCTTCATGAAGGTTGTTAAGTTATATATTTGCACAGTATTTATAGTTTGTTTATTCCATCTTGGCTTCCGAGCAGTATTTTTCCCTTAGGGTGTTGAAATTACTCACTGTGCCATATTTGCCACTTTTCTCTTTATTTTCTCTACTGACATTCAAAGCTGCTGAGTATTTATTGCATTACTTTGTGCCAATACTTTTATTCTTTTGCATCCTAAGGACTTAAGAAAACTCATTTTGGCTGACTTATTGACACATAACCAATCCCACCAGTTCATTTTAGTTCAGGGCTGAGAGACGAACATGACACTGTCGCCTTTAGTCACATATTTCTTTGATCAGGAGGAAAAAAAACAAAACCTCAAGCCTCAATACATTCTTTTTGTAAGAGTCTGCAGCTGGCAGCAACCATTCCACTAAAGGTCACCATGAGTTTGATTGTGTTTTTGTGGTATTTCGGTTTTGTATTTCATCTCTCATCCTCAACCCTTCTTTTGTTTCATGCCTTTGCCCCGAAATGCTAAAGAATAAGGTTTTCAACGCTTTTTGTTGTTGTTTGATTTATTAGCCCACACTCTTCTTGAATGTCAAATAAAATGGCAACCAGCATGCTCTCCACAGTGGGATGAATTCCCATTAACTATTTTTTACCTGATAGTTCTTCTGTAGCGGTGGTCCGTGTTCCTGTCAGTGTGTGGTATCGGAGATTAGGGCGAGTGTTGTCACTAATCTAATCTGAGCATCTCAACTCGGCACCGGGCTCTGTGGGGAGGACTGCATCAGGGAACAATTACTGGACATTTTGAAATAGTTTCCTAAAACCACCACCATTTGTCACTAATGGCTTTTTTTTTTTTTTTTTTGCAAGTTGATGCCACATTTTTTAGATTAAAAAAGTGAGCAACAACAGTTTACAGCTTTCTGTTTTGACCAGCATTAAGTCATCCCCAGATCTTGCATCTTATTTCTTTCATTGCTGTTTTGCTATTGATAAGAATCGAACTACAACAATATTTTGTTTTTGTTCTCTTAAAATGTTGCTTTTTGTATTGTCTGTAGAACATACTTTAATTTGTAGTGATGAGGGTGGACGTTTACTTATCGTTTCTATCTCTTCCTAAGGAATCTGCTCTCTGAGGGAATGACTAACTTAAGGAAATATTTAGATTAGTCATGTAGCTGCTATTGAATTCTAAGCCTCACCTCATTTTTTGCACATTATTTTTCCTTTTGGTATTTCCTTCCTTATTAGATTTACATCAAATCTTTATGCCCTGATGAGGTTCATCTGTAAACTGGGGGTGCAGTTTAATGTTGTAAGGTCAGGCGCATGCTGTTTTGATTACATTTCCAGTAAGGTACGTATGTCTTGTTGCTTTTCTCAGTGTTTCACCTCAACAGCAAGTTTTTTTTAATACCTGCAACCCTCCAAAGAACTGAATTTAAGACAACTCATGTGCCTGAACAATAGTTGAATCATGCCAAATATATTTGCTGCATTTGGTTTGTAGTTTGTCTCATCTCTGAAATACAGATATTTGACTGAGGGTTCAGGGATTTTCTTTTATGACAGTAAACAGATTTACTTCTTGCATTGAAAATTTAGAGTTAAATAGAAAACACATGAAAAAAAATGTATTGGGGAAAAAGAAAGGATGGATTCCTCTCAAGGGATATCCATATCCTGACAATATCATGACCAGGGTGTTTTCATTAAAGGCAAGAACTCACTTTAAAATAAACAATTAAAATGAAAGTAAAGGTAATAAAAGAAGTCATCAAGCAAAAAATTATTTTACATTGTAAAAGCACTATAGTCCACGTGTAATTATAAAGGATTTACTCTCAACAATGTTATCATTCAGTCAATAAGGACATCCAATTCATTGTGCAGGTGCAGTCAATTTGTAGATTAGTCATGCTGTCACCATCACTGCTGCTGTGACAGTTTGGCCCATTATCAAGCCTCAGCCAGCCTGCCAATTGGATTTTATTTTTCTCCTCCCTAAAGCTGCCACACTGCTTAAACACAAGTGCATTTTTTTTTCTCAATTCAAATTAATCGTGCTGTTGGCTGTCTCTGCCTGGCATCCTAGCAAAGCACCTGCAGTTTCCTGAAGCCGTTTATCGGAAAAGTGGCGCTCACACAGGAAAGCTTATTTTAAATTATTTTTTTTTCTTTGTTTGTTTGTTCTCTTTTCCTTTCTGTAGCTCTACTGGCCAGCTATTCCAGATCGTGTCCAAGAATGTCTCATGGCTGGGAAGGATCCAGAGGTGATTCAAGGCACACTCAGTGATATAAGCGCACAAACATGTAATTACATAAAGACAGAAATATGTAATACAGAAATGTCTGTATGAAAGCAGGTGAGGATTATTTTAGCCACCAAGTAGTGTTTTGTACAAAATTCTGCACAGATTTCAATCATATCAGTATCATGTTTAAAGGAAGATTTTCTGAAATGTTCTGCAACAAAAAAAGGCAGAAGAGTTGCGTAACAGATTATGATCTACCGCGGAACTGAAGTTGAATAAATCTGATTCATTTAGGAACTCTAAACAAAGTCTGGTACGGGTAGAAAAATCCTGATTCAGGTTGAGGAAGTACAAAACATTGAGCAAACATTTAGTATTATAATTAAGTAATAAAATAAGCCTTTGTAAACAGTATACACTTGAAAGCTGTCATTTAAAACATCGTTTTTGTTTTCCTGTATCTGTCTGTCTGACCAGCTGGAGTGTGCCAACTTCCTACGAGTTCTGCAGCCATTTAATCAGACTCATCTTTATGTGTGTGGCACTGGGGCCTTCAACCCCCGCTGTGCTTTTATAGCTACCAGCATCTTCCACCAGGTACGACTTCTAGCACTTTCTCTCACTCACACACAGACTCGTACAGAAAAATTCACACTTTAAAAAGCCAGTTAACTAATTACAAGTTGATCATCCTGTCAGTA
This sequence comes from Anablepsoides rubrolineatus, assembly GCA_031762495.1. Taxonomy (NCBI): domain Eukaryota; kingdom Metazoa; phylum Chordata; class Actinopteri; order Cyprinodontiformes; family Rivulidae; genus Anablepsoides; species Anablepsoides rubrolineatus. The sequence continues at coordinate 19,251,957 of JARVGW010000047.1, read as the reverse complement.
GAAAAGGAATTGCTTTACCTTCTTCTGCTTTTTTTGTTAATTCTTGTTGTAAATTAATGTTTTTACGAGACAATTTTTAATTTTACTGCTGCACTTTAAAATATAACAACATCCTTAGCTAGATCGCTTACAAGATCCAAGCTCTACATGTAACACTGAGTAGATTAAAGTTTGTAAATATGTACTAATGAATAGAAAAAATAGAAGAAAGTTGACTTTAGCTCCAGAGGAGTTTTTCCATTAATAAGTTGCTGCTTTTACACCCACTGTCCTGCATGTATGTTTAGGTTCCCAGCCCCTATATGCAAACCGTAGAGCAGCTGAAATTTCATATGTGGCGTCTACCCTCATGCCCACATACCCACCAGAGTTTACCTTGTATCATCTGTCCATAATAATGTGAAGATTTCCATTTGTCACCAGGACTTCACTTCACTGTGTGGCTCACCTGACACCTGAGATTCAGCTGACACATTTATGTCAAATTGAGTGTAACTGGAAAAGCATCTGTTTTCACTAAAACAGTCGGAAAGTTTCAACTTTGACCAGTTCTAACAATCAAATGTTGCTAGGGCTTTCATTAGCTCCGCTGTAATGTTATTCCTGCATTTGTGTTTTTGAGGTTGCATGTGCGCTGTGCAGCGTATGCAGGTGTGTCTGTGTGTGTCAGAAAGCAGCTAATCCCATGAAAGGCCATGTGAGATCAGAGCCGAGGTTCAGACATGGTTCTTAGTGCAGTCAGTGGTGCTGACTGGTTTAAGACTGGACTTCACACATTTTTAAATCCCTCCACTTAGCCTGATCACCCTCAATTAGCTGCTGTGTGCGCGCACACATGTGTGCATGTGTCTGATTTTAGAAATTGGAAAATGGATATGTTTTATTTAGTCTAAACAACTTTCTTACATTTCTTATTTTTCTCTGTTTGCCTCTTTTCTTTGCCAGTTTGAGCATCAGACTCTCGCCTACAGCCAAACAGAGTGTGGGAAAGGAAAATGCCCCTATGACCCGTTACAGAAAACAGCCTCAGCTGTTGTTGGTAATACAGCTACTTATTAGTAGTTTAACTTAATTAAAATATGAATCATAAATCAGCACAACTACAACATGACTGATGGTTTTGGTTAGTTAGGTTTAACTGATCATTATTTGAGTAACGTTTACCGTAAATAAAACAAATCAAAACGTGTAGCTGTAGAACAATATCCTGTCTGTAATCAGTCATTTTATCTGACAAACAAAACACCAGACAGGATATGAGTTTGTCAATGTTTTCTCTGCAGAAGCATGCCACTTACTGTTAATTTAACTATTGCTTATTTGGATGTTTATTATGTTTTCATTAAATTCTGTAACCACATACTTTTTTATAGTTTTTTGGAGTTAAGCACAATCTGCAACAAAAGCATGATATCCTATAAACATTGGCCTTCCGAGGGGTCGTTTTTGGGTTTTTGTCATTTAAGATTTTGTCTCGTTTGTGCATATTGTGTAGACGGCGAGCTGTATGCTGGCATCACCTCAGACTTCATGAGTCGAGACTCTGCCTTCTTCCGGAGTCTTGGCAGACGGCACGTTATCCGCACAGAGCAGTACGAGTCCACCTGGCTGCAGGGTACGTGCAAAACACAAACAGAAGAAAATCTGAGAACTGAAGACTCAGACCAAATACATTTTTTAGTTGTTCCGTTTGGAGTGTGACCCCACTAAACACTAAAAATCTTCAAAGCATTAAAGAACGCAGGAGAATAAAGTGCAGTTCTAAATGCTCACTTTGTAGACCAATAACTCTCCTTTTGGCTTTCACCATATAAAGAATCTGGTTCAAAGTTGTTGAGGGTAGAGATAGAATTTTAGCATTAATTAAAAATAAATCAAAGATCTGGGCTCCTGTGTGAAAAGTTTGAACGTTCCATATATTAGTGGAGGTGGCAGCACCTCAATTAGACATTTACAGAGCTTCGGACTTAATTTCAAATTATTTTGTAAAACATTTCTTAGTTTAACAGAAATCTCTGCAATCCCCCTAAACACCCTGTTCTTGTTTTATCAGGTCAGTTTGTTGATGTCTGTTGCTGATAACAACAGCACATGTTGACTCTCTGTAAACTCACGTCCACAGTCATCATTCTTCTGCACGTCTTTCTTGTTATATTGTTTCATACGTGTTATCTTCACATCAGTGTAGTTGTTTTCCACTACAATTGATTTGCTGCAATTGACCTGTGTTGTGTGTGTGTGTGTGTTTGTGTGTGTCTCCAGATGCCCAGTTTGTGCGGGTAGCGCCACTGTCTGAGACTGATAACCCAGAAGACGATAAAGTTTACGTGTTCTTCACCGAGCGTGCTCAGGAGGCGGAGGGGGCAGCTGGGAAGGTGCTCTACTCCAGAGTGGCGCGTGTGTGCAAGGTATGGTAGTAAACAGGTTTGTGCGCTCGCATCGCAACTTGTCTGCGTGTAGTTTACGCAAACGTGTTTTATTGCAAGAATGTACGTGCCAATCAGTGTGTGTTTTTAGCTGATGAGGGTGAATGAAATCAGCAACTCTACTGAGTCTGCTGGAATGTTTGAAGGTTGTGTGTGGTGGGTGTTTTTTGTTTGTCCGTATCTTTTTGCTCTCCATTGATGTTTGTACATACATGTTTGTCCTGCTGAACTGTCCACATTCATTCATATTTTATGCACACTGCCAAAGACTGTAATGGTTTTGTTGATTTTTGTGTAGCTGTGTATGTGTTAGTATCGTTAGCAAAATACACTGCCTGGCCAAAAAAAAAAGTTGCCAACTGTATTTAACTAAGCAAATACGTACAAGCCTCCTATTGGATAATTACTGCATGGGTGATTATCTTCCAGCCAGCATAAAGTTATTTAACCCCAACTGGTGTTATGAGTTGCTTCTCATTTCCTAAACAACCATGTTGAAAAAAACATCCTGTGGTTCTAGAAAAGATGTCCGTCTGTTTGAGAAGGGTCAAATCATTGTCATGCATCAAGCAGAGAAAACATCTAAGGAGATTACAGAAACTATTATTAGTAAAAAATTTACAACGCATTATTTAAAACTGGAAGGATCTTCCGTCTTCGAAGATGCTCCCATCATGCCTATTGCCTACTGCACAAGCCTGTGGGGGCAGTGCTGTGATCTGGGGTTGCTGCTGTTGGTCAGGTTTCTGAAGCTTATCCAAACAATGCCACAGTGAATGCGTGCTGTAATCAATTTTTGAGTTTTATAGCATGTTATAATGTTATCCTCTCATCAAAAACATGCCCAGAGTCTTGCTTTGACTCATTCATGCATGTTTGAGAAATCCTGTAGTGTCCTGAGGCAGCCAGGCAGGGGAGCAAAAACGACCAGTTGGGACTAGACCCACATTTCAGGATCAGCTCCTCCTCTGGACTGTGTCTCCAAGCCCAGCTTCCTCATCACAGAGCACACACACACACCCACCCGGCCCCCTCCTGAAATGGGCGGGACAGAAGCAGAAGGAGGTTCTTAAAGTGACAGAGGCCAATTTCAAGGCGTTTAGAAACAGATATGATAAGAAGTCATTTTCTATTTAAACATATAAACAGCATTTTAATAACAACTGAAGGTAACATAGTTACTTTATTATGGTTAGAATTTAAATATATGGCTGAGAAACAAATAATATTGCCCCATTAAACAAAATTTTGCAATTTGCTTGAAACGTTTAGGTTTAAAAATATATAAAAAAGCTTTTTATTTTACACTTAAAAATGAAAGGAGCAAACATTTTATTTAAAACATCCCTGTCCAGTATTAGGTAGGTTGTCAGTCTGGCATTTATCAACAAAACATTTAATTTTATTCCTATTTTATTCTGTTGTAGAATGACATTGGTGGGCAGAGGAGTTTGGTGAATAAGTGGAGCACTTTCCAGAAGGCACGTATGGTATGTTCAGTTCCAGGACCAGACGGCCTGCAGACACATTTCGACCAGCTGCGTGAGTAAAAACACAACTGGCTACCTCATTACATGCACAATCAGACTGCGGCTGCTGGTCACAATAACAGCTGGAGCTCTGCCACTGAATGCTTCATAAACAAAGAATTGGCTTCAGAAATTCATCCAGTTTCTGTGTTTTTCTCTTTGTAAACGCTGATGTTTTGAGGCGATGAAAGAAAATTCGCAGACTGAGGGGGTCTTTAAAGAGGCTCGACCGCCTTAGTTTACTGTATATGTCTCCATAGCTACGCTGTTACCACGGTGACCAACACCCCAATAGGTCACCTTGGGTTTGTCATTGAGCTTCAGCCTCAGTTACTATGGCAACTAGCCTCAACATTCAGCGTGAGTTTATTCATCGTGGAGGATTCACACTCATGTCGTCCATTCAGATGTCTGTCTGTTCAGAAAAAAAAGCTGATATCATCTTGAGTCTTTAATGTTTATTTTTATTGAACTTTGATTCATTTTTTTTGCCTTGGACAGTTTTAATAAGTCTATATTTAGATGTAAGCATACAGTAATATTACTCTCCTGTCATTTTGATGATAAATAGTTTCTCATTAAGCAGTTGGCACAAAAATATCACTCACAAGAGACTCTAGATGCTATTATGTTTCAAAGTAGGGTTCAGGATATGGACCACTGCTAGGGATAGTTTAGATATTTTGAAGTATTGCTAATAATATTGCTTCTTTAATGAAAAACAGCTTAATTCTAACCAGGCTATAAGCTAACGACTGATCTGAGTTATACCAAAATGGATTGCTACTGTATTAAAACTGTTCCAATCTCAAAATTCTAGCGGTTTCTGTAAACTATTGCCACCTGGGGTTCTTTTAACAGGATGGTTATAATATAGAGAGCATAAAGGATTACAAAAAGCATTTGTATGAACCACAATGAAACTCCTACCATTAAAAGTTGTTTTAAGGCTTGGTTGAGCTTGCATGAGTGTTAAGCTCATTGGCCGGTTCAAAATTAATCTTTATTTCTCCAAACTGAGGTCATTGGAAGAGCTATCTACAACAGGTAAGATATTAGATGTTCATGACTTTTTACAGAACCCCACTTGAAAATACTTAAAGTTCAGTTTTAAGCTTGTTTTAAAAAAGTTGCTTGTTAAAAAGTGAATTTTAACAGATACTTTTTCCTTTTAAGACAATTAATTATCAAAAAAAAGACAAACCTTTCACCCCAGATGGAACTTGAACCCACAACCCCAGGGTTAGGAGGCCACTGCCTTATCCATTAGGCTGAGACTTATGCTGGTTAATAACAGCGAGACGACCACAGTAGAACAGAATGGGGAAAAGGTCGAGGCATAAAAGTGTCATCATAAATCTGCGGGGGAAAAAAACTGAAGACATGAAATAAGGGATGAAATGGAGCAGAGACGCTTGCATTGGCCTTTAGATTACAAACTGTCAAGGTTCTTCTGGACCACTTTGCTGCCATTCCCTCCATCCACAGCTTTTACTGGACCTTTAAATAATTGTGTCAATGGAAAAAAAAATACATGCAGCTAGCTTATCTCAGCTGTTCATATAAACAGAGAAGCTTTAGAGGAAGCAGAGATACTCGTGCTCAGGATGGCAATTTATTTGTGCAGTAAATTACCTCAAAACAGCAGAATTTTCACTCTTTCATCTAGTTTACCTCTTACACAAACTCACAAGCCAGAAATAACAAACACTATTTGTGCAGACACACACAAATCTGCAGATTTTTTAACACACTTACGCCAGCCTCAGCTTGTCTGTGTACACAACACAGTTCAGACTCGTCAAGAAGCGTAAACATTTCCACCCATGCATGCCTGTGGCCATGTTTTACACATCTGATAAGGGTCCATATAAATTTGTTTATGAACACTCTTCAGCAACACACAGACACACACAAACACACAAACCACAGATCCCATACACAGAAGATTAACACTCGAGGTTAGGAGCGCTGTCGGTGTTTTGTTTATGCCATGCTCTGCCAAACAGAAACACTACAGATCCCATAAACCTTAGACGCTCTGCGGGTCCCACAGCAGAGCGGTGGACGGCACCTGGATGTGTGTGCGTGTATGTGTGAGAAATCTCAGTAATTAAAATATGATGACGGCTGCGCAGCTGTTGAGATACTAAAAAAAAACATGACAAATCGATGTTAAAATGAGATTCAAGGTGCAAAGCTGCATGAATGCTTACAGTTTCAAGAATTTCCAGTTATTTAGCACCAAACGTCGCCACAGACCTGGTTAACTCTTCCTGGTTGTCTTTTGATAAAATATTTTTTATTAAACTGAATTTGTGGACATATTAAGAAAAAAAAATTACTTCTTTTTTATCCAGTTTTGTAGCATGACAACATCTAATTTGGAGGTGATTGCAATTTCTTTCATAACAATATGTATTATCGTTAAATCAAAACATCAATGCATAGTAACTTGATTTTGAGTCAGGAAGGCGTGTTTCAAACACAAGGATTTTATTAAATATTTAAAAACAAAATAACAATATATGCAAAGCCATATGTTAGGGAAGATGGCCAATTAATATCACATCAAAATTTAGGTAAATATCTGAAAAATATAGTGAATTAAAGCTCCTAAATTGCATTTATTTCAAAAGTTAATCAGCACAAAACAAGTAAGAAAAGCAGCATTCACACTAAGATCATTTTTTCTCCTGTAGATTTCTGGCACGTATCTCTTTTCACAACTTTTGTGCTATTACCATTTATATATCCAAATATTCAGCTCCTTCAGGATGTTCCTGCTATAACTTGTGGTTCTTCAGCAATTTATACTTTTTGAGATATTTGGCTTTTTTGGCCACGTTTTTCTCATTGAAACTGAATGGAGCTGTCTGCAACATTCTTAAAACTCTTCAAAATATGTATTATTATTATTATATTATTATATATTTATTATGTAAATATGTACTCTACTGCACCTTTTACCTTTTGTTCTGGTTCTGCTTGTTTTTTACTTCTTTGTGCTAATTTTAGCTTCATTCAACTTTTATTTAGCTGATTTTAACTTTTCTCTGCTACTTTCTGATTTAATTTAAACTTTTATGGGTTTCTTTTAGCTTCTTTCTGCTACTTTAAGCTTTTTATGCTTCGTTCAGCTGTTTTCGATGTTTTTAGCTACTTTTAAGCTAATTTCACATTTTTGTGCTAATTTCGACTTCTTATTGCAAAATTCAGCAAACGTGCCCATTCTGTGTCTTTGTGCTAATTTCAGCTTTTTAAGCTATTTTAGGCTAGTTTTAGCTTTCTTTAGCTATTCATCAAAAATCTTTTGGCGTTAGGCATTCATGCTGCATTTTGGCTGGAGATGTAAATTCTCTAGTTAATTACTCTTTTCTGATTCTTTCATTAATATCTGTCCAGTGGTTTATGAGATATTTGGTAACAGACAGGGAAATACAATTTCCTCCACTTTCGCCTTTTTGGCAGCGATCAGTAATCAGAGGTACATTTTCCTATCTCTTATAACCATAACCAGATGTTTTAAACTTTAGTTTTTACCATGACAAAAAGCTTTTGTAAAGTTTGTTATTGTGGCAAAGGCATCATTTCAGAAATAATTTGCCTGTGGTATTCTACAGTTATAAACAGTGTTTTTTTTTTATTTTAGAGGACTTTATCTAAATAGTGTATTTTCTTACTTGTTTTGAGCAAAGTAAAGCGTTTGTTCTGCAATCGCCACATGAACTGATTCACAAGGCGATTGCTTTGAGTTTATTGTTCTGTTGTTTTTGTTTTTGCAGTCGGAGTGGCTTTCTTCACTTTCATGTGTCTGACTGTCAATCCTTTGACTCTTTTTATTGACGCCACCAGTGTGGAACAAGTCACGCCTCACCGAACCATAGTTATTCAAAAACCCGTCAAGTGGAAGCTCGGAAAGTTCAAATTTGAATCTATCGCACAGGAAAAGATTCTCAGTCGGGTTCTGCTGTCGTTCCTGTTGTTGTGGTTGTTAATTTAGAGGAGAGTCATGCTGTGAGGTTTTGGTGTTGCAGACAGACATCTTTTTGTGGCTGGAATTGGTGTCCTGACAGTAGAAACACTGAGGTATTTTCAGCCGTTCCCGTCATCTGTTTTTGTCTGGGTAAGATTTAGTTATGTTCCAGACAGAAGACAGGACTCATACTCGTATAAACTGGAAAGACAAATGTGTCTGGAATGGTTTGTGGATGGTACTGAGGTACAGTAACCGTGATGGTTAGATGGAGAATCTGTTCTGTCAACTAGACAATCTTTTCTTAAGCAGGTGTAAATAAATCTGTAAGGTCACATTGTAAATATACAGAGACAAAATAAAGTTATGTTGAAATGGTGGACAGTTAAAGACAGAGAAATGTATTAACACCAAAGTATGTCTAGACACTAACAAAGATCATCAAGCTTAGCAAGTCATTTAGCAATGTTTTCAGTCTAGAGATACATTTAAATGTTGCTGGTGAGAGAATCCATGTATGCTTCTTTCTTTGGTTTTTTTCGTTTCAAAATAAAATTGCAAAGATACAACAACCAGGTTGTTTTTTTATTTTTTTGTTTTCATAACTTAAATGTAAAACTGAAAAATCTAACTAATAAAAATCTTTGATTTGTGCTTTAGCTATTTAAATCTAAAATAAACGATACTGTTATAAAATGCAGTGATACCAGAAATGACGGAAGTCGCCAAAGAAGAAGAGTTTATAGTAGCTGGAAGACTGCTTAAACCAATCCTGAAGATCTTGGCAATCGCTGCGCTCAAACTCAATTCTGCATAACTTGAAATATTAAAGCAATTATGATCTAATTTCTATGTACAAATTCAGGTACCTGCACTTTAAGTTGGTTTTAATATGTCATTTTTAAACTTCAGATGCAGCTACAAAAAGGTTTCTCTCTTGTTTGAAACAACTCTGCTACAGTTCAGGGTTTTTAATCATGTAAGGATTAACCCTACAGAATGGCACAAAGCAAAGAGGTGTTTTTTTGATTTTTCTAGTAGCTATGGCAAGTTATGAAAGCCATATGACATTATTTTTAAATGGATCTCTTTATTCAAAGCTGAGTGATCTGGGTGAGGCAGCTGTACAAACTGGTGAAGTGGGTCCACTGCATTACTTTTAATCCACCACCTGTTTCATTCCCTCAATCTGAGACATTTTTTAGTGGTTGTAATGTTTAACTTGAGTTGTTCTAACACAACTGTGCTTTCATCACCAGATTAATAAACTTTTGCTGCTACTGTACAGCTGTTTGACCTGGGAAAATATGTTATATATATTGTACCATTTCTTGTGGCGTTTAAAAAACGAACTACTTTTCAGCTTTGATTTACAGCTTTGATTTTCAAAATTTTCCTTTAAAACTTACCATTTTCAGGTTAGCCGTGTCCATTTTGGAGGCAGTAAAGAATAAGTAGTTAAGAAAACTTGAGTAGAGATGATGGAGAGAAGCTCCAGTTCGCTCCAAACATGAACTAAGAATGCAGTAGTCACCAAAAGCCTGTCAAATAAATCTAACAAACCTTTTTTTTGCTGCTTCATTACCTCATCGTCATTACACTTGGCTAAAAATGGGTAGAAAAACATGTTTGTAGTGATGGTGAAGAAAATTAATTTTGTTTTAATTCCTGCATTAAGCCCATCTAATCCATCACTGCAGGCGTACTAAAACAAAGGCCCAGTTTGAAAGAGACATGGAAGAGAAGGATAGCTGGAGAAATGGGGGGCTTTAATTCAGAGGAACTGAACGGGTCAAAATGGAATGAGTAGGAAGAAAACAAGGGATGAAGGAGAAAGATTCTGAGTGGTGCAGAAGCAGTTCTCAAAATGTTTTTTGCTTTTAAAGTGTTAGGCGAAGTCTAGGGAGGACTAAAGTTTAAATGATTAGGAGGAGCACTGGAAATAAATCAAACCAAAAAGCAGACAAGTCGAATTGCAAAAAGCAAAACTGAATAAAATAAAACAACTCCCTGCAGGGATGCTTTAACGCTCACTTCAGGTTCTTAAAGTCTGTTTGAAAAAGACTATATGGGCATTAGGGCAAATGGAAATAACTCTTGCAAAGTTGGTATGATGTAACTCTACCAACTATGTGTTGTCAGAGCTGATGCTACCGACTGACATAATCCCAGATAGATGAAAAATATTCAAGAAGAGCTGTTTTTACTTCAAATGCTTCTGCTAAAATTTAACCACTAGCTTTACAGCTTACACCCTTAATATTTTCTTCTGCCCAGTTTAAGCTCTGTTCCCTGGAAATGTTGCCAGTCTGGCTGTAAATGTTCAAATTGGATGAGACATTAATATGAACCATAAGGATTAAGACCTGCAAAGCCATGGGGGTTAAATTACCAGACCAAATGGATGCACAGCAATTATTGTCAAATACTGTAATATTCTGCGTGCTATTAAAGGTGACAGAAAGGAGGAGTAGCCAGCAAGAGGTTGGTATTTAGGGTGACTAGATTGAAAGGGAAGGGGGGAAACATTAGAAACAGAGGAGAATAGGGGTATTTTCCTGGGGGGTGGTATTCAGGCCAGACAATTAGGATGAGCAGGAGGAGAAGAAAGATAGGGGCCAAGGCTGCAGGTCTGCGGGCTAGACAAGACTATCTTCCCCCAGGGGGGAAACAGCCTAGATTTGTTTAGAGAAGAAGACACAAGAACAATCCTCCAGAGAAAATGGGCCAGACAGACAGATGGACGCAGAGATGGAGGGATGGAGAGATAGCAGAATGGAGGGATGGAGACTGGGAGGTGCAGCGAAAGTGAGAAAGACAAAGAGAGACACCCAGAGGGATCCTGGGATTTCCAGGTAGAGTCGAGTAGAAATGTGACGAGCAGCTGATGAGTAGATTAAGAGTTAGACAAAAAAAGGTGAGTTGAGGCTCCAGAGGAAGACAAAGAAAAAAAATCTGAATGTTTGAGACTGAGAAAGAGGATGTTGTTGAAAAGATATGAAAATGTAGAGCTGTTTATACAACTGTATAATTAAAACTTTAAATCCTTCAATTCTGGTAACATCTGGTCAAAAAGACCAGGCAGAAGCAGGCTGACCTCATATTTCCTGCACTAAATGACCATGATACATGTGTGTCTGTGTGTGTAAATTTCTTTCCTGCCTAATTTGGAAATAAATCAAACACTAAAGAGATATAGAAAGTATGAAGAGCATCAATAAATCAGCTGTGAATTAAACCTGTCGTGAGGGAATTTTCGCCGGTCTGAGCTGTAAATAACTGAGACGTCTTCTTTAGTCTGTGAAAAGACAAATGTTTTGTGGTATCTTCCAGACTTTAACAGTGTTTACATGTAGAGGTTTGTATTGAAGTGCTGAGAAGAGAGTATCTTTGAAGCAACAGGCACATTTTTTTTTTATCTTTCTACAGTGGAGTTAATAAACACCAACCTTTTTATTAACTTTACACTGAACTGTATTTACTTTTACAAGTTGGAAGGCATCTTTTACACACAGGCTTCCTAACATAACTTTTTTGCCTTGTGAAGAACATTTCTAGTCCTTGCCAGCCTTTCTTTCTTGTAACATTCAAAACGTCTAACAGTTTAGTGGTACTATTATTGGTATACTTTATGTCTGTAGTAGAATATTTACCTAGCTGTAGATTGAATCATAGTACAATTCTGTACAGACTTCTACAGCTGCAGCAGGTCAAATTATATATTTTTTAAGTTATTGTAACAAAGGATGAATTGCTCTGTAATTTTGTTCATTAATTTTAAATTAGTCTGATATCACGGGTGATCTTTGTTTCCATCATAGGCAAAATTTTCTGGTTGTTTAGTTTTTGCTAAATGAAGCCTTTTCTAACATCTGCCAGTTAGCAGATGTTCCAGACAAGTCTCTACAGAAGGTTTTTACTAATACTTTTTACCCATTTTTTAAAACGTACATTTATTTTTAGGACATTCTTACCCAGGTACTTAGAATTCCAAACCCTTTAGTCCAGTGGTTCCCAAACCTTTTCTGCCAGGCTCTTTTAGGTTTATAAGAAAAATGGGTTTTAAAGCACGAACAACTTCCTCAGAAGAAAAAGAATTGAAGGTTTGTTGAAAAAAAAATGACACCTTTGATCCTCACTTTTTTGTGTTTATGTTGGAGCTCCATCAAAAACCTGTCCATTATGCTAGCAATGTCCAAGTAGTTTTTTATTTCATTCAGTGCCAAGCCCCCCTGCAGTACCACTGCGTTCACCCCTTAGGGCAGGGCTATTCAACTAAATAACTCCGGGGGCCACAGTTACTGCAGGTCAACATCCAGTAATTAAAGTTATTATGCAAATAAACCAAGTATTACAAAGCTCTGTTACATTTAAAATAGTTTAGTTTGCTGCATTTAATAATGAATATGACATAAAGAACCCTATAAAAGTAATGATAATTAAACAATATCAAAAGCAAATAAAAATTTATTATGCCTCCTGTTTAACATAAATATTATTTTGAAATCTCTGACTTGCCAAATTTTTAAACCAATTTAATTTTCACTTTCATAGTTTTATCTTCAACTGCTTGTAAATTTTACTGTCTTGAGTGTGCAAATGGTTTTTACCAGCTTCTAGACAAGAGTCCGATGTTTCTGTAAATACCAAACACGTCTATGTTTAACTAAAAGAACTTGGAGTAATGAAAGTAGAAAACTGGGGGTTTGGGCTTAAGCGATGAATGAACCAATTGGCGGGCCAAACTTTGGTCACTTTGGCAGCCAGTTGAATAGCCCTGCTTTAGTCAGTGACTGTTAAAGGTTAGGGACTGTGGAGAATTGTCCATGTATGAAGGTGGACCATATCAGCAGTTAGCGAGACGTCAGCATCACCATACAACAAATCATGCTGCTACTGGTAAAACAGGAAGGTAAACCTGGTAAACATTCTACCAGCCCTTCATTACCAACATGTTTATACTCTGTCAGAATTTAGCTTAAAGCACTTGTTCTTTTCACACAAACGTATATCTACTCTACTATATTTACCTTGTGTTCAGTTTTTACTTTGCTCCGACGTGTCACTGAGAGTGGATTCTTAGGTTTGTCTTCACTGAGTGCCACCTAAAAGCTTTTCTCCTGGCTTTTAGTCTCCACACATAAAGAATTGTTTATCTTTCCACATGTCAAAAAATGTTTCCCCACAAGCAGACACCAGTCACGTTTGGTCACCAACATGGACAAATATGGTTCTGTCCACCTCTGTAGATCGGCTGTGAAGGTCAAGTGTCCGCTGGGGTGCACTATAATTTAGTTTTATCTGCTCTTTGTTCAGTCTGATTACCATCTCATCAATGTTTCCAGCAGGTTTTAAGAGATACTGCCTGTTAACTACACTCAAATGGGTCCCACAGGGCTGCTTGTGTAGCTATAAAACCGAGCACAGTCCTTATAAATCATCCAGTGCTTTATTTTTTTTTTTAAAACTCCTTTAAAAACTTTGTGGAGCTTTGGATAAAAGCACACATATACATCACCCAGAGTAATAAAACAACCAGTCTTAAAAAAAATCTTTTAAGACAAGTGGAAGGGAGGTGAAAAATAAACACAAGAGATGATAAAGTTTTGGATTGATGAAAGGGTTTGAGCACAAAGGGACATTTCTTTTTTTGTGGAATGTGAACCAGAAAAGAGAACGAACCAAAAAAAAAACATGATGGAGTTGATGAAAAGAAGTAAACTATATAAGAAGAAGAGAATCAGAAAAAGTTATAGTTAATAAAATGCAGAACAAATCTAGAAACGAAAACTTGCAACAATGAAGCAGCAGAATGTGAAAGCTGCAGAGTGTAAACTACCCATCATGCAACGTGCAAGGATGCATTATTTCTTTGTGTTTGATGTGCGGGAGCTCCCTGATCCGTTACTGTGTGTGGTGGTGAGTGTGTGTTGATGCGTGTGTTGTGATGAGATGAGATTAGCCTTCCTGCAGGGCCGTGGCTCCATGGAGGCCACCTGAAGCAGCAGGAATGACAAGAATGTGGGAACTATGATATGTTTCGCCGTCTCCATCACCAAAGCTCCTCAGCGTGGAAGAGGAGAGCAAAATATGACCTTCAACTCATGTTTTTATTATTTCAAAAATAATTGCAATCAAATAAGAGGGAGTGCAAAATGTGTGCACTTATTGCAATTATACACCTTTCCTATTACACACCATGTCTGCTGTATATATTAATTAAAAAACCCAGAACCATTATTGTAAACAGTACATCATTATCCCTCTAAAGGCGACAAACTAATCGAAATTCTCATCATTTTATTACATTAATGTAAATATAATTTTAAAGTAACATAGCAATCAGGTCCTTGAAGATTAGCTCTACATTTGATGACTGATTTTTTCTTTTTGTTCCTTCTAATTAACAGAGTACTCATTTTTCTGCTCAGCCCAAAAGAGAAAAAGACAGACAGACAAGGCTGCACTCTGCTAACTCTGTGTCTCAACATTAGTTTGAGCTCTGCGAGTTTCTAAATCTTTCAAAGCTATTTGGCAAACATACCCCAGGAGCTGAATCAAGTCATGTATTTATAGAATATCACAGCATGCCTCCCGGAAAACAAAGCGCTCTCTTCTCTGCTGTTGTCATGGGATGGTAACAACATTCCCAGCTTTTATTTCAGACAAAAACAAAAACAGAACTAAAAATCTTTGAAGCAATTAGAATAAAAAAAAAGAAACTATACAAAAACTCAAGTCTTTTCTGAACTGTGACAGCAAATAACCAAATTATACAACAGTGAGCAAAACTAAATGTGTAGCTAGAGGGGGACAACTTGTTAGGTTCTTAATTGAATCTTTGTTTTTCTCAGTTAGGTTTGAAATTTACATTTTTACTTTTTTACCAAAAATCCTGAACTGATTAAACTGAAAAAGCATAATTATATATGTAAAAAAAAACAAAAAACAGTTAATGTCTGTACAAAGCTGTGCTACCTATTTGATTGGAAACAGATAACACATGAAACAGCTGAAACTACTAGCATGAACCTGTTCATGTAAAATAGGAAAAATCCACATAAGAGTTTAATTACATTATGGACATTTTGAAATCTGTTCTTTTTAAATGAACCAACCATTCCTGGGGATTTATTCACCTGACAAATCTCTTACTAACCGTTATCTGGTACAGATAGATTGTCTGAACCCAGACGTTTCAGAAAAAAAAGCTATTTATCCTAATTTTTGTAACTTGAGACTGTTGTATTTTAAACTAAATACTTTGTAAATTAATCCTACCTGAACTAGAAACCTGAATTTCTACTACTACTACTTTATTTATAAACCACTTTAAAAGAACCACAACTGCAACAAAGTGCTGTACATGTAAAATGAAAAACACGAAACAAAGAATAAAAACAATAAAATAGGAATAAAATAAAATTAAAAACAAGTCTCAGACTGTGCCAAAAGCCATGGAGTAGAAATGTGTTTTTAGAAGAGTTTTAAAAGTGAACAGTGAACGGGCTTGTCTGACGGGAAGTGGGTGATTGTTCCATTGTTCTAATTTCTCCTCAAGTGCTTGCTTAAAGGGAAGGTTGATTGTTTTTTTATTAAAGGGTCCAGATTTATATAGATAATTTTGAAATAAATGGTTAAAAACCGGGGTTCGGATTCCATGTTCAGTGTTATTTAAGACGATCCACAACTTCACCTGTTTGAGTCCAATCTGGTTTGAACTGACAGTGTCTGAATCAGACAGAATCATCTTAAAGATGGACAGATGGCGAGAACATGAGTCTCCACCTGATTGCGCCGCGTGAGAGAGCGCAGTTGGAGCAACAGCGACGTGAGAAAACGCATAAAAATGTTGTGAGCTGCTGTTTGTGATATGAAGAGTGAAGGCTGAGGTGTGATGTTGGTGTGTGGAACAGCAGGTGTCGTTCTCCTGCGGCGGACTCAGCCCTCGGCTCTCCCACTGCGGCTGGTTATTAATGGCTACAGATTCATTACAAGCAGCCAGTCAGCCATGCTGCCAGTATGCCCGACGCTATTAGTCACACAACACACTGATAGATGCGCACGCTCCCATACACACACTGGCATACACATAATGAATACAAAGTGCCCAACTTAAACACACAAGCATAGATCACAACAAGGACGCATGAATATTGCTCACATATAGTCAGACACTTACAGTGCAACAATAACGTAACATGAAAATTGCTTTAAATGATCATTTATGTGCTGCTTAACTAATCTTTTCCTTTTTTGTCTCCTGTTCATCCCTCTTGTTCGTATTCTTTGTGGATACAGAGGACATTTTTATTCTCCAAGGGAAGGACAAGAAGAATCCTCTCATCTACGGCCTGTTCACCACTTCAAGGTAATCATCTTTATAATGCAGAAACGATAGACATAAAGTAATATATTATTTATAAATCATTTACATGTCTTACATTCTGTGTGATTTATGACGAGGAGAGAAACTGTCTGTAATTTGCACTTCATACGCAGAGTCCTCCTCCTACACAGAGAGTTCAAACTGTTTGAGTTAAAGGTATTTATCAGTTTTTACAGTCACATACTGTAAATTTAGATCATGCTTTTCTGCAGGGGAGGAAAAACTTTAAATGTCAAGCGAAGAGATGAAATGTGGATCTCGAACAAGCGTAAAACAAGATACTTCCAGCTGAGCTACTGGAGGCCTTGTATGTACAGTACAGGAGGTGGAGTTGCAACGTTTAAAAATAGTGTCCTGAAAAGTTGGGCTGTTTTCTCAAATTAAAAACTAAATTTAAAAAAAACTTTAAATTTTGTTCAAAAGAAAAACAAAACTTTTAGTTTTTAAAACTCAATCAATATTGGGAGAAAGGTCAAACCCACTTTGGGGCTTTGAAAGTTTTCTGTTTAAGTCATCAGGAATCTGGTCTGGTATTGTCTCTTTGAAAAAACCACAGGTCTTGATCAGCTTGATGGTAGCAAACGTTTCTCCTAAATTCCAGTATTCGCCGCCGGATCATGAAACCCTCCCACATATGAAAGCCATCCAGGCCGTATACCCAGATGCACCCTGGGAACATCACAGGCTTTTTGTTTCTTTGGTAATAACAGCTTGAATGCTCTTTCTCATCTTTGGCCACAGACCTTCATTCTTACCACAAACAAGCTGAAACGTGGACTCATCTGACCACAGAACATGTGTTTGCTGTGTTTCTGTCCGTCTGAGATAAGCTCCTGCCTCAAGAAGTCAGCAGAGTTTTCTGCAGAGTTGATATATGAGCTCTTTCATGTTTAAGTTACAACCAAACTGTATTAAACATGAAAGAGGCAGCTGTGCACTGTGTAGAGTGACTGTTTTCTAATGTATTCTCATTAATATGTTTAATAATAATTATGTTGTCACTGCCAGTATGTTGGTCGCTGGCAATAATTAATTTTTATCCGTATGCAAGACAGTTGCGTAGTGGTTAGCACTGGCAGATCACATTAGGAACATCTCAAGTATAGTTGACATAAAGTTTTAAATTGTGTTAAAATGGAATTTGTCCTCTTTTTTAGTTTAAAAAAACACTTATTTTTTTGGAATAAAACTGGATGTAACAAAAGGTTAGTTATGTTTTGGCACACATTTATTAAAAAATAAAGTAAAAACAACTAAACACATTTAAAAGGCAATTGAGAACGCAATGACTATTAATTTTATTTTTAACATCTTAAAAGAATTTTGTAAGTTAAACAGCCATTTCATGTTTGCATTGATATATATTACTGGATTGGGCGTGGCTAGCGCGTTGCTAGCTACATCGACGTGCAAGCACTGGAGCTCTGTT
>JARVGW010000047.1:19222431-19232860 GCA_031762495.1 Anablepsoides rubrolineatus | reverse complement strand
TATATATATACAGTATATCCCACACAGAGATTGTTTCAACAGCAGTGAGAGCTCTGTGAGTTTCTACAAATAGGTGGGGTTTCGCCACAGAACGACTGACCACAACCACAAAGATAGAAAGGCAGACAAAAAAGCGCAACGACGCCTTTGATGGGGTTGCAGATTAGCTTTCCCAGCACGGCGGCGCTCTGTGTCGCCGTGGACACATCAATGTGCTCACCTCCATGTTTGGTTTTGGAAAGTTAACTCATGAGATTCAGCAGCAGCTCCATGCCTCGTGGGAACAAAGTGAAACCAAACGAAAACGCTCCTTCCTATTTTGAAGCGTTGGTTTAGTTTCTCAGGAGTTCATCATTGCCACATTTAACAGACATCTAGAGAAGGTTTACTTAAGAAATAAAGAATTACATCACAAAACACAAAAGTGTATTTTAAATGTCTAATCAGGGTCAGACTTGAATCACCTCATTTCTATCGTAAAGGATGTAATTATTTCTTAGCAAGTAGAAACTGTCTCTTAAAGACAGAATTAGTTTACTGTTTGGCTTTGGTTGTGATAGTTAACTTAGACTCAACATTGTAAAATATCACAATGCATTCAAAAGAACATCTTGTGGTGAATAAAAAATGCTGAACAATCTTTTGGAGGATTTTGTAAATGACATGCATGTTTCTTTGTGGACCCTAAGCTGACTTTGTGTAAAGGTTGGTTCTGCAGCTGGTCACAACATCTGGCTGCAGATTATAAACCAGGCCCGGTGTAAAATAAAGGAGCTTTTGTTGCGTAAAGGTGGACCTGGAGAGCGAGCTAAACAGAACTGACAGCTGGTGGACTTCAGCTTGTGAGGTTTTAGCAACTTCGGTTACTTTGCAAGACGGTAATTTGTGATTTGTTCTTTGTGTTAAACTGTTCCACATCTCTTTTCAGCTTTGTGATATTTATTGTTCAGACTTGGAGTAAATCAGCTTGGGTCAGAAGGTTAGAGATAAGCTCCTCATCAGGCTACAAAGTCTGAAATGTGTTGTTTTTTTTTATTTTCAGCCCATCTCTGTCTGTATATTTGATGTGTTGTTATCATTTGTTTCTGTTGATGCACCTTTCTGCTCACTCTTGTGGATTTGATTTGAATAATGTTTAGGAAAGTCTGTCTCCTTCCGTTGGTACTTAAAAGTAAAATCTGTTTTGTTTTGAGGCAACAGAAACTAAAAGAGCATTTAAAACATATGGCTGTTCTTCTTTGATTTGTTTTTCTTTAATTGCTTTCCAGAAAGAGTATGCAAACCTGAAGCTTCAGACCACAAAAGAGGATGAAGCACATGATAATTAAAATAAATTAAACTTAAACCTTTATTGGAATGGTCTACATGCATGATGAGGTACAATAATAGCATCCTTATGTGTATGCTTAATTCCATCCTATGCAATGATGCTGAGTGTGCATCTCAGCCTGTAATATATCCAATTATTAATCCTGTTGAGCCTCTTTTTAGTCTGCTGCTTTTGCTCCTCTGGCTGTATTCCTGCAACAGTACGTCTCTGTGTTTTATATATGTTTGACAACTGTGGAGTCGAGGCGGAAAGAAAAAAAAAAAAAGCTCAAACAAAGGTTCAAGCTAGTAAATCTGCCCAATTGGGAGTTCAGTAAAAGATTGGAGACACTTTGTGATGCTTTAACAAAAATAATCCAGAGCAGGAGGAGAGAGAGGGCAGAAACTTAATGTGGGGTTTTGGCTTTTTTTTTTTTTTGTGTCGGCCTTCCTGGCAACAACCACATGAAAGAACCCACCACTGGTGAGCTACTCGTGAACACATGTTTGGGAAAGGAAAGAGAAGCACATTTAAAACCCATTAAAACACAAAAATTAAAGTCAATGAAGACTATTTCATCCAATTTACCTTGTTGTTATGTAACATATTTTGTAGTCTTGGCCAATCACAGTCAAGATTGGGCATTATTAGCTGACACCTTTAGCATTTAGCTGAATTTAGCTTTAAATAAATCATTCTGTTTTTTTTAAGTGGGCGTTTATTAGTAATAAATGTCTTATCTGCTTTAGATAGAAGTCAAAGTGAAATTGGGATAATTGGGGAGAAATCTTAGGGGGGAATCAGGCTAACTGTTTCTCAGAACAGAAGAGGTGATTTACAGCTATTTAAAACAAACCGCAAACGTTTTATAATGGTTTAAGGGAGTACTTTATTATAAACTTTGAAACTGAGTCACTTTTCCATCAGATAGATTTACACCTTAAGCAGATTGCAACTAAGAAACAAACCGATTTAACTAAAGAAACTTGACATGAAACTTCAAAACACATGATGCACCTAAGAGAGGTGTGAACTTATTATTCAACACCAGTCAAGTCAGAGGCAGAACTTCTACGATGATCTTGTGTTGGGAACCTTTCAAAACTTGCCATGTTTCTCTTAAAGACATGTTGCAGAGCTGCTCCTCCATCATTACAAGAACCTCGTGTGTTTCACTTTGTGATGCTGTATTTACATTTCTGCACCGGGACTCATCGCTTGTAATTTTCCAGAGCTGCTGTTCTGCAGTTAGACCAGACATGTCATAAAGCACATTCTCTTAGCAGTGGAGACTTTCTTTCTTTTTTTGTAAATATCTATAAAGACCTGCTTTCAGATGAGCGTATTTGTGTTTTGTGGTTTAGTGTAGCCTAAATACGTATATTCAGAGTCTGAACAGCTCAGGGCTGGACTCGTTCACAGTGGAAATAACAGAAAAGAAACCCTTTGTATTACCAATGGAAATTACTTCTTTAATGTTTCATAAACAGTAACGTTAGAACCAAAAGATTGCTTTTAAACTAAAAAAAAAAATCCAATCTTAAAGATTCAACGCTAAATAAATAATTTGAATCAATTTCCCAGGACTGTTTTATGTTGTTAGCATGTTCAAAATGTTGTCCTGTTTGGATTCACTACAGTAAGATTCGTTCCTGCTGTGTTTCATGTTCACTGTACATCCCGGCCTTCACTGCACAACGGCCAAATACCACTCAACACCAAACCACCATCTGCTTCTGCCAAGATGACTTCCACAGCACTTTATCATTCAGTGTTAAACAACTGCTGAGCAATCTCATGTGTGAATGATACGTTCCAGTCATGCCAGAGACCCAGCAGCCTTCACTATATGGTAATTTACTGTTGTCCAAAACACGGGTCAGCTACAGTTCACAGTTCTCATCCACACGTGTTATGTTATTGTGTGCAGCTTTTTTGCCGACTTCACATATTCTGCACAATTATATCTCCCTTTTTGAATAGTTGAGATTTACTGTGTTATTAATGTTTGGTTCATTTCTTGATAACTCAAAGCGTGGTTTAAGGAAAAAAAAAACATTCTGGTCCATGGAAAAGACTATTAAAGTAAAAACTACTGGTTTTTCCTTTGAGTAACATTTCAAGATTTTTCCTTGTGCTCAGCCAACCAAACAGACTTTTCACACCCGTTTGCTCTTAAAACTTCATTTTAGGTGTAATAAGGGGTTTGTGCACGTCACTTTAAAATTGGTTTCAGTAAAATTCTCATGCCATTTGTTTTTTCCTGGACATAACCTGAAAGACTTGTTTATTGCCGGGTGTCCTTTCTTCTGCAACCCGGACTTGAACCTGCAGCCTCAGGATTAAAGGACCACCACACTACCCACCGAGCTACCACAGCCCCCAAAATTTTTCAGGGTAAATAAAAAGCACAGATGTTTAAAACTTTTACTGCCAGCTGTTTGGGATTGATTTTTTTACAGTAGGACTCTGGTTTCATTGGCAATTTAAACAAGTTTGATTTGAAGGCATTTCCAAGAACTTTTAATTATACTCTTTCCTCTGTTGCCACTAAATCTAAATGTTTATACACAAACCAGAACAGCCTGTAAAAAAAAAAAAAAAAAAAAAGCTTGTAGTTTTCCTCCTAAAAATACAAAACTGGTTTGAAAGCAAACAGTGTTTCTAATGTTTGGGTAAACGTTACATTTAATAGGTGTGGTTAGGAGGCGAGCTGAAAAAAAAAATCAGGATCTGTGTGGTGTTAAACAAGCATCATTTATCTGCAAATGTTTTATTAAAATAGTTGTTGATTGTTTTCTGAAAGTTTCACTAACATCCAAGCCAGTATATAGAAAAAATAAACTGCAATCCAAAGCTGACTGTAAATGAGGAGTAAACTGAAGTTTATCTTTAAGAGTTAAGTATTTAAAATAAATTCAAAATAACAAATTTAAACATGAAATGTGTCACGGTTGAATCCAAATATGCAGACTGACTTGAGAAACTTCAAAAGATAAAACTTTTTTTTTTAACAAAACAAAGCAAAGGCTATTGTAGCAGCAAGCAAGAAGACACGGGGAAAATTAGATGCGGCATAACAACCATATGACAACCAGTGCTGGTGAACGCAGGCGTCCTGGAGCTGATTGGAGAAGTGGCTGCAGCTGTGACAGGTGAAACAGAGAGCAGGTGTAGGTGGGCGTGGCAGGCTGACTAAGAAGTGGCTGGTGGCATGGAAGAATACTCAGACTAATCACATGAAAACACAGATAACAAACCTAAACACAACACATGAAAAATATAAATAACAACCAGAAAGAAAGAAATTTAATAAAAGCAAAAGACTAGGAAATGTGGTTTTTTTAAATCCATTTGTGAAATTACTTTAAAATGTACTAAAAAAAAAACATTATCTCCTGAAAGTATAACGTGCTTTTTTGTTTTATTCTATTGCCAGATCCATAACATTCAACTGACATCAATTTTAATTTATTCTATACTGACATGAGTAAAAAGGTTCAGTTTATCTCATGTGAAGACCCTGAACATGGACACAATTTATAGCGATGATTCTGTGGTTTTCTGATTTACAGGCTCTGCTGTCATGTTGACCACCAACATAAAACATGCAGTCTCCAGCTTTTATAATGAAAAACCACATAAGTATATATGCATAGAAGCCACATGCTCCCTATTTAGTTTCCATAACTCCTTTTCCTAATTGTTGTCTTTTTTTGTGGCAGACCTGTCACAATGGCTTCTCTCTGATTATATCAAGGAAAATAAAATCTGGTAATGAAACATTCTAGGGAGCTCTAAAAGTACAGCTTATTCCAGAAACGTAATTGTCTTTAAGTTACTGTTCCATGGCTTTGATATTCGTCACATAAGAAAGGGAACAGAAAGAGATCATACCCCCCCAAAGAGACGGGTGCAGCTGGTCTGGATGGATGGGTTGGATTAAAAATGTTACAAGCGCTTTAGATGTGGTGACAGAGTCCTCTCTCCCCTCTTCTGCAGGGTTTGCCCTTTGTTACCACATTCAGCTCCAAAAGCCATGAACACCGGCTCTGCTTCCAATGTGGGGACACAGGGGCCAAATTCTAGATTCAATATTTATTATCAATTCACTATATGCCAAAGATATGTGTGACAGTAAAATTGCTACAAAAAGCTACCTGAGGCCTCTGGTGTTTGTCTCCATCTAATGGGATAATAAAGGTACCTGCAGGATGAATAAAGCTGATGCAAACAGAGACACACTTTCTGACAGAGGTGTAAAACTAAGTATATTTACTTTGTTACGGTACTTAAGTCATTATTTTGAAGATTTGGTATTTTTTGTATTTTGTTTAATGGTAAAATTTACTTTTATTTTGTTACATTCAAAACAAAAAAATGATGCTTTTCCTTATTTACTTTACAATTAAACACTTAGTGACACTTAAAAATTAAATATGCCCAAAATTAATAATGGAAGGAGTTGTTTGTGCACTCTAAAAAATTAAGTAATACATTTACTTAACCGAGTTATGCCAACTGGTTCCACTAAACTGCTTTAAGGGAATTAAATTGTTTAAGTAAATTCAACATTTAATTTCTTAGAGCATGTGTAAAATCTTACTTTCCCAATTATTGTAAACAGTTTTACAGTTATTACTTAAGTACTTTTCTTATAAGTAAAACTAATTTTTAATGAAGTAATTTTCTGTTAAAGTATTTTTACTTTTACGGATTTTATATACCTCTGCTTTTTGAGCATGTTCTAATATGAATACAATTATGTTTTTATTCCTGGCACCAAATAATTTACTAATAAGGTAAAGGTGATAACTATATGGATCTTGTTTAATT
Organism: Anablepsoides rubrolineatus; assembly: GCA_031762495.1. NCBI lineage: Eukaryota > Metazoa > Chordata > Actinopteri > Cyprinodontiformes > Rivulidae > Anablepsoides > Anablepsoides rubrolineatus. Next base: position 19,226,715 of record JARVGW010000047.1, on the reverse strand, counting down.
ACAAATAAACCACAATGCCTTTCAGAAGCAATAAATTGATTAAAAAAAATACACATCAGCTCATATCAACGTTATGTTATATTCTTATTTTTTAATGAAAAGCTGTCAAAGGTTTTTAATTTTAAGGCGGAACGTTTCTTTCACGATTGTGGTGGGGAAGGATTTTGTGACCGGACTTGGTTGTTGTCTAGATCTTACAGGATTTAAACAGCCTGGTGAGTGTTTTTTCGATTATTTGAGCTTCGCGGACGAAATAATTACCGTGTCATTAGATAAATATGTGTGCTATTTCTAAATAAATAGTAACGCGTAACTGTGTTAGATTAATAAAGGTGATTTGTTATATTTTGTTAGTTCGAGGCCTGGCTATCAGAGCTAACTGTACTGCGTTGTCAACATCAGACAGCGAATTGAGAAACTGCTAAAACAGAAGTGTAACAACTTCCTCAACGATGACAGGCATTTTATCTTGTTCTTAGAATATTTTTGTGTCAGTTTTTGTGCTATTTGGAGTCTTCACGGGAAACGAGCTTATTATACGACAACGATTAAGTTAGCTTGTTACTCAATTAGTAAATCGATTTATATTCTGTAGCTTCATTTTTTTACCTAAAAGTGTCGCAACCGTAAAAAAGCTTGTAGTTTCAGTAGTTTTAATATAACAGCAGAATCCCGCCCGTGTAAAAATACCAAGTTCAGATCTCGGACCGCAAGGAAATAAGAAAACAAACCGCGTTCGTGAAATTAAGTTATGTTTCTCCGCTTTTCTTTTCAAAAATTACCGCCCTTTATTTCTTACTGACTTAAATTGCTATCTTTAATTGTTTAAAAATTAACACATTTCTCTTTTTGGTACTTTAAGTCTGTTATTCCAACAGTCATTTGGAGCAGATGTCTCACTTCCCTGCATGTTTTAAATATGTTTCTGATTCAAATAATTAAATTACCCAGTCAGAGTGTCAAGTTTAGCAGAAACCTGCCAGTCACTCATTTATTTTAATCAGGTGTGTTGGAGCAGATAATCAAACAAACAAAATAAAATAAAATAAAAATACAAAACAAAACATGGAGGACAGGGAGCTGGACTAAACCATGCAGGGTACCAGGATTGGACACCCCCTTACCTAACCCACTACATCCTCTCCACGTCAAGAGCACCTTTTGTAAATCTAGTTTGTGTCCAATTACTGATTTAACACCATACTTATCCTTATTGTCTATAAAGAGTCGTGCAATATTGTTTATTACATCCATAAAGTTTTTTGAGTGCCTCATCTTGATCTTCAATTTAATGTATGAGAGCATATGTGTTTAAAGGACTACAAAGATAAAGGTGAATATTTATGTGTGTTCAGCTGTGTTTATCTTGGCCATGTTTCAGAGCACCTGATACCTTGTGACTTCAAGATATTGTTTTGCAGTTCTTAAACATAGTGACCTGAGATGAATTTGGATTCCTCATAGATTTGTAATTTGATTTTATTGTCTTTTAAAGTCATTTTATTTATAAAAAATATTTACTCCAACCATTATCTGCCTTGTTGTCCCGTCTGTTGAACAGGGTTTTTTCACATCAGCCAGTTTTATCTGCATAAACCTTTTGTCCACAAAATAAAGTCTATTCAAAGTTCTTAAAAAGCTAATAAGTTAATAAATGAGTTTGTGTACTTTTTCTTTTCAATGAACATTCTGAATCAAATCAAGAAAGATAAAATCACATTGTATTTTACAAATTTTACATATTTTAAGCAATGGTGATTTTAAGCAAATTGAAAATATTTTTTTTTTAAGTTTGTTTTAAACAAGTGAAACTTTGCATTGATAGTTTAAAGTACTTTATGATGAAAGAGTTGCTCCCAGAACAATGTTGCTAACATTCTCTTTTATCACCAGCAGGTGGAGGGATGAGTCTCTCCCCTGTGATTGGCACTGAGGTGCCAGAGACAGCAAATGGGGTGGTGGCACCAGTTTCTTTGGAGAACGGTCCTCATGCACCAGCAGCAGTGAAATGTGGAGGCAGCAGATTAGCAGGAAACGGAGAGGAACCACTGGATGGGTCCCCCGAACATACAGAGAACAATGTGGAAAACAAAGTTTACACCGAAAACAACCTCTTGGACACTGAGAAAGACCTCAACGATAGAACGTCTAGTTTATCATTAAACAGTCCTCAGGAGGCAGACCTCTTATTAGACAACGGGACGAGTACTGGAGACTCTGAATCCAAAGACATTCCTTCTAAGACTGATGATGCGCATAACTTGGTGCTCTTGTTGGATTCGGCACAGCAGGGAGAGTCGAATCACTCGTGTCAGCGAGGAGACCTGTTCACAACAGACAGACGACAGATTGGAAATATAGAGAGAGGAGCTGAGAGTAGGGAGGAAGAAGAAGATGGAGAGAAAGAGAAACAGGATGAGGAGAAAGATGAAAAGAGCGAAAACAAGTGGAGGAGCTCAGAAGGGAGAACGGAGATGGCGGTGAGTGGACGGTAGAATTATAATTCTAAATTTATTAGATTACAAATAATGTAATAATGGCTTCATAGAAATAAGGAACAATAACAGACAGATGTACAGGACTGTGATCTCAACTGAAAGCAGTGGAAATGAATGCAGCGGAGCCCATAAAAGTTAAATTATAGTTTTTAAATAGACTATACTTAGGCTTGTAGTCTTTAAAAGAGAAAAGTGGAATGAAGCATTGGAGACATGTAGCTAAATAACTGGTTTAACACTGGTTTTACTTGTCCATTTCTTTAATCCCCACTCTTGTTTACAGTCTTCACAGCATTATTCCTCCTCAGCCCCTGGTCCTAGTACCTCCTCCTCCTCTTCTCCACCTGTTCTTAACTCGGACGACACCCCATGTCCTCCTCATATAATGGCCCAGGTTTGGGTTCGCAATGTTCGAGGGATGCAGGACAGCAAGAGCCTGGATGAAATAAGCCAAGCATGTGGAGGTAGGTTTCCGTCTCCGGTTTGATCGTGCATTTTCTGCAGTTTGGCTCTTCCTTGAAATTTCCGATGTGTTTTCCACAGGTGGATCAGGAGCACGAGGGGGTGGCAGAAGCGGACAGTCGGAAGGCAGACGGGCCACGATCTCTTCAGCTCTGGAGCTAGAGGGAACCGTCAGTCATGAAGGAGACCTAACCCACTTCATTACCAAGAACCTGGAGCAGAAAATCAAAATGAGCTCCAAGCCCAGTCTGGACTGCAGTGATTGTGAGTTGAATTTCACTGAATCTTTTAAGGCTAACACATATAAAGTGTAGAGGAAATAAGCTCTCGTTTGTTTGTTCAAACTGAGTCATATACTGTAGGTTCAGTTATGTATTACCATGAATCAGTTGAAAATTAGAGGAAATTAATGTTCAAATTTCATAGATAATTGTCCAAACCCAAGTTTTCTGTAATGCAAGACGCTTTTCAGTTAGATAAGTTGTGTTTTTATTGGCAAATAATCGAACACAGAAAGCTTAAAGTGCCTGTGACATTAGAGGTGGGCAATATATATTGCAGACTATATTATCTTGTTGCTTTGAAGATATGCAGCTTTAAGTTATCAAGTTTTGATACTGTTTCGAAAAGACAACAAATATGGTGGTGGCATAAGTTCCCATTTGCGGAATATTTGCCACAGAAACCAATCAGCGGGCAGGATTCAGTCATGAGACTGAGGTCGGTGGTAACTGAACTAAACAGCGGGCAGAATTCAGTCTCGGACTCGCGACAGCCAAAACCACGGGGCTTAAAGTTCTCCGTCGTCACAACAGATTTTCATAACTTTGAACGTGGCCAGGATGGATTTCTGACATCTGTAAGGGGGAAGAACTCTGGTTATTTTCTATTGCGATCGTGTTAAAGCCGCCCAGTCTGCTCCAAACGGGATGCTTCTTTCAACAAACCAAACAAACCTCAGAGCACTTGTATCCAATGAGAGCGGGTGAGTAAACCTCTCCTCTCCTCCCTCACTTCACTACTGGAACTTTGGTCTCTAAAACCTAACTTTATATTAAATATTTGTGCTCGGAGCACCATTATCCAACAGATGTGTCCAACTTTGCACGTGTGAACAAGCTCTTCGTGCAACATTCAAACAGTTTGTTAGTTTGTTATGCTTTTGTTTTGCTCTGCTATTGTACAACATTTCACAAGTTATAAAGTGTTCTGCCACATGGAGAATACTACAATAACGTAAGCACCAAGTATACAGTGGGGAAAATAAGTATTTAGTCAGTCACCAATTGTGCAAGTTCTCCCACTTAAAAAGATGAGAGAGGCC
>JARVGW010000047.1:19206986-19217037 GCA_031762495.1 Anablepsoides rubrolineatus | reverse complement strand
AGGGACCAATAAAGGCTCCAGTTTCAAAGAATTAGAATTTTCTGTCAGTTATTTCATGGTGTGGGCTTTACAGGGTTTAATATCGAGTTTGGAGTATTTGAAACAAAACTGAACTGAAGCAAATGATGGCCAAAAGCATGTTTTGCCAAATTATAAGAGAAAAAAATAGTATAATGATTGTGGTCATTATATACTTTTTTTAATTGACCTCATCGTCATGTTTAACATTGTCACATTTCTGTTGCTGCTGTAAATCAGAAGCTAAAAAGTGTGGGAACCACTGGTTTAATCGACTTCTGATGCTGCACTGTTGGGTTCTTTTCACAGTTTACAGAACGTGTCTTTGTTTTGTTTCATGGGTTTGTTCATGGTTTTATTACCTATGGTCACAATACGTATTTTGCATAGATTTTTCTGTATTGGTCATTTGATTTTTTTTTCTTTCTTTGGGCTAAATTTACTTCTGAGACTTTTCTGGGATGTTTAATCTACAAACAACAGAAACCGTAGAAACAAGGTGAGTACACATTTTATTTTTAAAACTAATGTCAAAGAGAAAGTCAGTTGATCCAAGGCACATTTCTAGCAGCAACATTACAAAAGCTTAGAATGAAATTGGTAATTTATAAAGAGTTTAAATACAAGAGGGTTACTTTTCTCTATCTAGAGGTGGAGCCTGCACAGCCATACATTCATTAGAAAATATGAAAAGACCAGCTGTAGAAATGAAAGAATCAGTGTTTGTGTGACTTTATAATCCTCTATAGGCTGTTTTTCTCTTTTCATTGAGTTTCCTAAAGTTTGACAGGGGGCGCCAGAGATCTTACAAAAAAGTCCATTTTACAGCCTTTGTAAGTTGTAGCACCTTTATGATCTTTACATTGTGCAAAAATGTTTTATTCTAAAATGTTAGGTGTTCATTTAGTATAAAATTTACTTTTATTTTTTATTATTTATCCTGATTGATGTGCTGATTGGTTGTGTGGACTTAGCTTGATTTCAACATTGTTTTTGCTGTTTATTTGCTTTTTAAACTCAGCCTTTTATTACCAGTTTAAAAACAGACATATCATGTTAATCTGTGGTGTAAATTGATCCACAGGAGTGAGTGTGAATGTTCATGACTGTGTTTCTTTGATGCATTTACGATCAGTCCAGAATCTGAACATAATTCATTCTTCCTGGGGGATCTAAAAGAATAAGGGAGAGATGGCTTTCAGCTGCAAAGAAGCACAAAAGCAACAATCAGGAATTCAGTCTTTTTAAAGGGCACTTCAGTGGAGTTTATGTTTGCAGGGTGAAATCTTTATTTAGTTTTTACTTTAAGGTCCCAGGCTTAAGCTTACAGCTCCAAGCAACAGAATATAGAGATTTGGGCCAGTCAGTGGATTGGTACAACTGTTCGATGAGATATTCAGTAAAGATGTTGGGCTTCCGGTATCAGGTAAATCACTTCCTGTAAGGACAGTCTCAGTGGCTCCTTTTGTTGTAGAAACTGTTGAAGTCGCCACCATGCCTTCATTTTTCCCGTTGGGTATTCCTCCCAAAGGAGCTCCATCTTTGGGCGACTGCCTGTCAGAGATTTCCCCATCAGCTGTCTTGTACCACTGGCACTTGAAGTCTTTTTTCCACATCTCAGCTGGGTCTGGTTCAGCTGCTTTACTGACTCTGTCTGGCTGAGCTGTGGCCTTGTCCTGACAGGGAAAACAGAAACTAAAGTTTATATTAGCAAACACTGACGCATGTTAGAGTTTACAGTCAGTGTGGTCTGGTGTTGAGATTATAAAAAGATCAGCTGACATTTAAAGCAATTATGTTTTATAATTAACATTTTTATAACATTACCCAAATTCCATAGACATCATAAAAGAGGTAAATCAGCTGTTACTGTTTGTAGCTTACTTTAGGAGTGTAGATCATGCTTGTGCTTCTTCAGGCATTAATTGATGAGGGGAATATAATGCATAAACCAGCCTTTAAAAAAATCCCAGCGCCGTTAATTTAGATCGATTTGAATTTTCACTTCCTCACCTTTTCTGTCACCTTCTGCGCTGCAGTGGATTGGGGTGGGAGATGCAGATAAGCAGAGCTGTCTGGATTTTGACGAACACATCGACCCTTTCCCTGGCAAAGGGAGGCTGAGCAGAGCTGGGTTGCCCTGGTAACGTTGATGGAATAAGGTCCCAGGACTTTACGGACGAACTCTGCCAGGTCTTGGCATTCTCTCTGGAAAGGGACAGTTTGACATCAGCTGTGTTTCATTTATTAAGATGGATTCATTTTTTTCCTAAAGCCAGACAACTCGGATACATTTTGTAATGATGGCACAAAGTGGGCGCTTTTTTTTTTTTTTTTTTTTCTTTTTGGAGCTTATTTAGATGAAGTGAGGATGGCTCAGATGAGTGAACTCGGATGTGAATTCTGGTTTGATTAGTTTGGGCCCAGTAGGCAACAAATGAGTTGGACAAACTAACGGTGAGACACTCGCAGGGTGCGCTGCTGTCCTCCTGCATCAAGCTCACATGGACAATTTTAGACTGGGTCAGTGTGAAAAAACATGCAATTCAAATCAGGGCCAAACTTTCTGGTTATGTCCAACTGATAGGGGGGCTGAAAATGGATGCTTTATGAGATGATGCACTTGTTACCCAAGAAAAAATTTAAAAACTAAAATATTATTAGAATAGTCAGAGTTGTAAAGTAACTAAATACAAATACTTTGTTACTGCACTTAAGTAGAATTTTTGGGTATCTGTACTTGTGTAATTATTTTTCAGCCTACATTTTACTTCTACTTCTACATTTTCACACAATTATACTTTCTACTCCTTACATTTTCAAAAAAAAAAAGGCAAAAAGTAGAAAGTTGTGAGTTTTATTTCATTTTTGCTTTTTTTCATTCCAGCTTGTTATTGTAAAAAATAAACTCTATCCACATAAATTGTGCCTCCTAGATAGAGTGAATTTAATTGTGGTTGAATGAGAAGTATAAATATATAAAATTCTGATACAGTATTAGTTTGTACACAAACAAATCATGTCACACTCCAGCAGGACATAATCATTCAAAATAAAAGGACTGTAATTAAGAAGAATTTGTATTTCACGAATTATATTATTGCATTTGGCCGCAGTCCTCGGATAGATTTTTATTTTGGGGAAAAGGTTTGTGCAGCCTTGATATATGTATATAAACTGAAACAGCTAAACTAGTGCATCCTAATTATTTTAATACAATATAGTCATTTCTGCATTTTTTTTGGAGGAGAGGTCACCTCCTAATAATTGTCTTTACGGAAAATCTAACTGCTCATTTTAAATCAATACTTTTATTTTTAATATTTAAGTCCAAAAAATAACAGATACTTTAAGACGTTTACCAAAGTAATATTCCTAAACGTATACCAAAGTAATTTTTTGATAAGATGCTTGTACTTTTACTCAAGAATCACTTTCTGGTACTTTATATAACACTGAGAATAGTAAAACTGTTCCGAGATGAAATCTTGTAAAATAAAAACTACAATATTTGAGGTATTTTTAAGGTATCTATACATATGATTGTAATGTAAACTACCTCTGTCTTTGTCTCACTTCTGTCCAAGATCACAACTCCTGCTGTTCCCATGGCAGCACTTTCTCCTATAGTGCTGACCAAGTCTCCCTGTAAAAAAACAAAAGAATACAGCATACTAAGGAGGAAGCTCAACACACTTTCAAAATGTTCCAAATATACAGAAAATACACACCAACAAAGGACATACCATTCACAAATCAGGATGTATTAGATCAAAATCTCATTTGAATTCTTTTTGCTTACTGAATCAATAGGATGTGTTTAGTGTAATTTCTTACCTGTGATAAGAAAGTCTTTGTTGAGGCATACACACTTTTTACCAAAGGAAATACAGGAGGATCAAACTCTGCGCCAGCAAGAGATCCGACTCTTATTGCTTCTCTTATTTGACTTGATAAATAAAGCCTCGCTGCAGGAGTTCCACCCTGTCCAAACAGAACCACAATCTATAAATGAAGATACTTTTCAGTATTTTATATTAAGTGATAAATAGTTGCCTCATTTTAGAACTCCATGTTAGCTAACAAAGATTGTATAAATGACTAAATTCACTGTGTGTTAAATGATAAACCCACCTGCAACTTCTCCAGGGTCAGGAAGGGGTAGAGAGCTGAGCATCGTTTCCATAGCCACATAAGCTCATCGTTGAGGGCCATGTCTGCAGGAGGGCACTGGCCGGTGTAATTGGTTAACTGTGTTTGAGTAGGATCACTGTTGTAACAGCTGGGGTAAGAGGAGAATCCCCACAACGCTTTGGGCCTCAACCTTTTGACCTCCCGTAGAGTCTCCACCATGACTGACTGAGCTGCAGCCTCAAAGTCCACCTGTGTCGAGACGAGTTGATCTTTCAGTTCACTAAAATCATTTGCTTGGTTTTTTTTTAGCAAAAGAGCTTGCAACTTATAGTCCACTTAAACATCTCAGATTAATTTTTCACTTTAAATTCATATTTAAGACTTAGGGAACTGAAAAAGCCTTGAGCAATCTCTCTCTTTTTTTTTTTTAGTATTTTGCTTCTAAGCAGCCAGACTGAAAAGTGGACCTAATCAATATTTCTTAAAAATCAGCCTAAGTCTAAATAACAGTTTTGACAAACCTTCCGAAACCATGAAGACCTACAGCTTATCCATTTTTAAGGTTATAAGAAAGTCGTCTTCTCGGGAAAGTAGTGAAAACAAAACATTAAAAGTAGTTTAACACTTTTGCACAGTTGTGCGTGTCAAAACTAATAGAAAAGAAAAACTAAACAGCACAAATCTTAAGTTTTAGTAAAAGACAAAAGTAGGAACTTTGCCTTTTTCTAACCACAGTCTGTGTGCTAACGAAGTACTACATTTTCTGTCTACATTTATTCCCACACTCTAGTTCTTTTAAAAAAAAATTCAGTAAGCTTCCCTCTATAATGTTCACTCTAATGCTTATATTTAGAATCATTCCTTTTATAGGACTTTTCTTACCCGTGACCACTTCTCCACGTCGTCAGGGGTCCAGCTAGGAAAGAAAGTCTTCATCAGTTTCCGCGATGCCTCCTGGTACATTGCTTGTTTCTCTCGGTTCCTGGACCACTGGGGTACCCACTCTGCCCAGCGCAGCACCCCCAGTCCAAGGTACCTGGGGGCTGGTAAAGCTGCCTCCAAGTCTTGCTGTGTCTTCTGGACGTGGCTGTCCAAGCGCGTGTGCTGCGGTAGCCCCCCATTAACTGGTGTGTTTTTGTCTATAAAGTATGGGTAGTTACCCAATGTATGTTCATAAAAGACAGCTACTCGCCCCTCCCGTTCCATACTGAAAGAGGTGGGATCTATCCGGTCGGAGCAGGAAGAGTCACTGATGCCCCAGAAGATAATAAAAGGTTGTCCAGACAGGAGAGGTGGACGGGCAGGCTGAGGTGGTCCGGCATTACAAAGCTCAGTAAAGGCAGCAATCAAGAGGAAGAGGAGGGATGATGAAAACGCAGAGTGGGTCAGGCGATTGATGTGTTTCTGTTTTGGTTGAGGTTGTAGATCTGGACAGAAAGGCAGTTCAGTCCACTCCATTGAAGTAGCTCAGCTGTTCAGGCTGTCCTTGCTGGTCATCTTTCTAAAAAACAGAAGAAGTCAAACAATAAAATACCTGTGACGTGTGTATACTACAAATACAAAAAAAATCAAAGAAAACATCTTTATTTAAGAAATTTGACGTAATACACTTGATTTTGTCCATTTTGTCATGGAACTAGCATATTTATTCACTTGGTTCAGCCAAGGTGAAAAAGAAGTGACATCACAGGGGAACTCTAACTCTACTTCAACTTTCTCTGCTAGTGACTTAAAACAATCTAAAGAAACATCAGATACTTCTCTATAGTCTGTGTTAGTTATTGGAGCAAATCTCTGTTCACATCTTGTCCTTCCGCTTTGACATCACTTCCTGCTACTTTACATGCAAATAGCTGAACAACTGTTCATCTCAGTGGCGTGATTTATTTATTTATTTATTTTATTGGAATTCATGATGAATGTTATGCATTTATATTTATTACAAAGGTTTGAAGTCATAGGCACTTTATATTTGTATATTATGATATGGGCATAGTGATGAATTGAACTTTCTTTGCCACTATGCAGTCGCACACATTTGGATTTCAGCTAGACGGCTAGAACTGGTCTGTGTAAAATATATTTTTTTAAAAACTGCTGATACCTTGTTGGTTTGATCACCAAAAGTGAATGTAGCCTAATAAATATTTGAAGAAGGAGGAAAAGAACTGGACATGTGATAATGCTTGATTTGTGTCTTGCTTTTGCTCACTTGTGAAGAACATTGTCATGCAGCCGCCTGCTGAATATTGTCTCTGCACTCTAACATCTTCCTTAATACCCACTGTAAGTTTCCTGGTAGCAAAACCCAACTTTGGTTCTTTATAGTTCAGTAATAGTTGTTTTTATGAGGTGAGAAGGCAAAATGATCTTAAATTGCTAAGTTAGTTTAATGTATCAGCTCTGTATAGTGCAGGATAATCTTGGAAATTCACTTTGAAAATGCTCGAATGTTTGGTACAGCTCTGTAATTTTATCCTCTTTTGAGGATTTTAAATTTTGAAACTTGTCACGAACTCAGAAACGTAATGCCAATTCTGCTTGTAAAAGACACACAGCGACCCTGTTTTATTTTTATTTTTACTCCATCCTATAATTGTTTGCAGTTTTGATAATTGGTTAAAAAAAAAAAAAAAAGTCAACGTTTTAGGTTTTCCAGCTTCTTTTCTTTTTCCCGAATATTTTCACACATTTTTTTCAGACAAAAAGTTTAACAGTTGCTTGTTAGCAGTCGCAGTTCTCTTCGGGAACCTGCTCTCTAACAAGCCATTAAAAAGGGAAATGTCCCACTGTGTTAGACGTGACTGGTGGAGATTGTATCTAGAGTTTTAAATGCCACAGATTGGTCTAACATGCTGTACAATATGCTACTTTTAACAAACACACGAGAGCCAACGGCAGCATTGTCAAGTCCTTCCGGTAATATTATTTCACCACAAAAATACCTCCATGTTTTTATGTCTTTTTTTATTCCTAAAGCTGCCATTAATCTGGTCTGTAAGTGTTACCTTTTTTTTTATTTCAATAGGTGTAATCCCATCATGCTGTATGTAATCCTTCTCTTACTGCTGGTAGTGAGGGGTAAACGTGAGAAGTGACTAATCTGTTCCGGATAAGCCTCTTCTCTGTGTTTACTTTTCTGTTTGCTCAGGTTCTTATCTTGTTCCTGCTGCCTTCAAATAAAAAAGAACACCTGAGATTACATTTGATCCAGTTTCTGATATATCAGCCTTTTATTTTGCAGTTTTTCAAAAATCTTTTTTCCATTGAAGGAAACAGGTTAACCATAGATTTTTAGTTTCGTTTTAATAGCAGATTGTTTTGGTATTTGTTGTTTAAGGTTTAGGAATAATTGATTTCAATGTTTTGCCCTTGAGGGAATCAGTTCAGTTTTAAAAGAGAAAGATCTCATTATTGTGTCGTTTACAGCTTACAGTTAATATGTGTCCTCCTACCATAATAGCCTTTACGCTGCGTTAATTAAACAAGAAAATAGTGTTTTGACCTGCTTCATATTTGATTTCATTTGAGCCTTTGTGCTATCTAATCATCTTTTTACGGTTGCAACAAAACTGTTTAAACTTCGAAATGTCAAACCTTGCGACGCTGCAATCAGTACAAAAATAAATAATAATAATAATCCTTTAACTTCACACAATGTAATGGATGCAATGTTTTCCTACCTTTTGCGAGGGTGAAACGAGAGGATTTCTGTGATGTTTTGAGATGTTTAGTCTCGGCAAAAGCAGTCTGAAGTGTGTTACGTTCTAAAAGTTCTTCTGCTCCACGGTTTATACAGCTTTGTTAGAGCTGATGAGGACGTGAAAGCGGCTATAATTAGAACGATCAATTTGTCGTTCCAACACGAAGCCAGCAAAATCTGGGTTCAGCCGGGCTCCAGCGGGTCAGTGTGGTGACTCCAGTTAAATGGATTAGCTGGAAATCATAGCATGTTTGATAACAGAGGAGCCAATTCCACAGTTTGTGTCTGCATCACTCAGACATGTTGACAGGAATACAGGACTTTTGACCTGGATTCAGTTAGAATAATACAACAGTACAGATTATATTCTTTATATATTCTTTATTTAGAAACCTGGAGTAAAATGTTATCTTTTTATTACTATCATGTTTAACCTGTTTCACTCACATTGTCATTAGAAAACAATGTTTTAGGTACACTTGAGCAAGATTTTATCAACTATCAAATCCATGAAATTTTTTACATGTGAACTATTCAAATGAAAGTCATGCACTGGGGTACTTCAGAGTAAATTTATAAACCTAAACAGAATCGTCTCGTATAAATTTTTTTTTTATGTAGAATCTTTACGTGCATATTATCTGTCAATGCTACGAACTGCAATCATTAAATTTTTATGTTCATATTTTGCTTCCTTTCGACATTAAAATGAAAAGAAAAAGCTGTGTTTAGTAACGGTGACAACATTAAATTCTATGGTAATTATTTGTTTTCATTTTCTCCTTGAGCTCTGTGCTGATTTATTATCATGAAAAATAATGTAGTTGTGTTTTCACACATTTGGTTATGTTCTCATTTTCCCCATTGAGTCTTTTAGTTCTGTTTTGCATCAATTTTTTTTTTTCCTTTTTCAGAAGGTGTTTTTAATAACCGCATCAAGAGATAAATTAAACATGTTGTGACTGTTTGGTCTTAATCACCTGTGACAATTCAGGAGAAATTCTTTTTACGATCACCAGCGTGGAAAGGAGAGCATTTTTATATGGAGGAGATAAATTTGCACAATGACTGTCAGGTAGATATTTTTTTCCTGCTACAACTGTTAATTAGCCCACTTAAAACCCCCCTGAAGATCCCAGTTGACCACTCTGACTCGTGATGGAGGTATATAACTACACCGCAGCAATTGCAACACAAGCAGCTCTTGTTTCTTTTGTAATAAAATTGGTTCCTGGGTGCCTCTGGATCTATTCAACAAAAATAAATTTCACTATATATACCTAATTAAACCCCCACCTTAGGTTCTTACTTTGCTGAAATATTAATGCAGTAAAAAGGCAACGATAAACTAAAGTGTTCCCTCAAACTGCAGCACTGAAACTTAACCATCCAGTAGATTCCAAACCCCCCAAAAAAATCAAAGCTAAGCACTTTAATATAAAACAACATGATCTAAAAGACTTTTGTCTCTGTTACATGTTTCTTTAAGCTGGTGCTTGTTTGGTGCGGTCTCCTCACATGAACCTGGTCAGGCCTGATTAGTTAACTAGTAAAGAGGATGGAAGGAGACAAGGGTCACTATTTTTTCACACTCTGTTGCAGGAAGTTGTTGGCTTTCTTCTTTTAGTTTTTAGTGACGGGACAAACCATCTTTTAATTTATTTCAGCTGTTGTTGGTTGGTTAGGAGTCCAAATCCTGTGGTCGATTCTGATCCTGAGTGGATTTCTGTTGTGTTTTTGTTGTGTAGTCGTCCTCAGTTAGTACTTTACTAGTTAACCTGCCACACCCATCTACACCTGTGCCCTGTGTCATCAGGCACAGCTGCAGCCACTCCGCTCATCAGCCCCTTTCCATTATAGTCTCTCAGCTTCACCTCACTCATCTATACATGTCAAGTTGTACGAATTGTCTGTAAATTACACGGACTTCACAAATGTTTTTTTCAGAAACTCAGCTTCAAATTTATTTCATGTCTCTCAATCTGTAGGATTGTAAAATTAAATGACCGTATCATGAATTAATTGACCAAATGCTCCTCTGCGCTGCAGACGCTGTTATCTCCACCCACGTCCATCCACTTTCTTTCTATCCCTGCAGCCAACAGTCCGCTCCCCCCCCCCATGGCTTACACCATGTCCGGTTCTCCTCAAGTTTTAGCAGTGCAGTCAGCCTGCTTTTGTTTCCTTAAATAAAGC
>JARVGW010000047.1:18895489-18929549 GCA_031762495.1 Anablepsoides rubrolineatus | reverse complement strand
ACGAACCCTTCCTACGAACAAAAGTAAGAGAAATTTAGGAGAAGAATACGAACATGTTCTTGCATGAGGCCCAATGTCTTTCTATTTCTATGGTTGTTGTGTAGCATTAAAAACCTTAATCAGCAACTCATTAACACATGAACCTAATGATGTCTTTTATTCCTTGTTTTTACTTCAGAGCCAACAGAAGTGAGGGGCAATCTTGATGACAGCCTCAGCATCTGTTAATGTGTTACAACAGTGCAGACCTCACAAGGAGCGAGATCAACCTTCATGGACGGCACTGAGTTGATGGAATAAAAGCAACAAAACAAAATAAAAATGGAAAAAGACAAAAAAAAATCCGTGACAAAAGAGATTTGTGGGCTGGTTGTACTGTGTAAACCAAGATTTTGAGCCCCACTGCCTAAAAAAAAAGGTTCTTTGGACAGCGAATCAACCGCCTCTACTACCTACAAACACACACACACCTAAAACCCGACAAGACCCATAAAAAAGTAAATAAAAAAACATGATTGTAAATAACTTTTTATACATTTTTTAGCTTTTTCATTGAAGGTGAAGAAATCTCTTGTGATGTTCTTTTTTTTATGCAGTCGTGTCTGTGTGAAGGTGAATGAGCTTGATGCGAGTGCAGTCTTGTGCGTTGTTGAGGGAAGCCATTTCCTCAACAAAGAAGAAAAAAAATGTCTTTTTTTTATATTTGTTTTTCTCAAATTTCTCCCCGAATAACATTTTTCCTCAGAATGTTCCTCCCACCGTTGAACTTTAAAGCGACAGGGAGTCCGGCAATAGAACCCGATGAGATTATCAAAAACCGCAAGATCAGTGGTTAAAGGGTAAATATCAAAGCTGCAGAAAGTGATTGTAAATAGAGGAAGGGATTATTATAAGAGAGGAGATTTGATGGAACAAGATGATTGTGCAAAGAAAGATTAGATTCAAAGCTGGAGGTTGAACCGTTGAAGCTCAGTCCCAGGTGTCAACATTTTGGGTTCTTTGGGGGGCGGGAGATCGTGCTGTTTTGTGATCTGATGTATATAAACGTGACCTTGTCATCGATCTGTGTAATTTTGTGCCTGGTGCTGTCAGGAGCAGACCGTATCAGTCCACTGATATAGCAGGAACATATCTTCAAAGTTATGAACACCCGATAAGTGAAAGTTGATCTTTCCGTCTGCCTCCCCGCGTGAGGCTGGATCGACTTAAAAACTGCTTTAAAACCCCTCGAGGTATTGTTTGCACTTTGATGCATCATGACTCAGCCTGCCTTGAGGGGCACCGCGGGAGTAACTGAATCCCTCCAGCAGCATCCAGGAAACTCATTTTACAGAAGCTTCTCAAGCAGAAGTTGTGCAAATTTAAGCCAAAGTTACCTAAAGTCAGTTTGAAACATGTTCTTCCCCGTTTTCTCCCCTTAGAATAACTTCTACAGAGTGTGACAGTGTAACCCATTTTTCTTATAACTATGATTTTTTTTGTACTTTTTACCACAAATGTACAGACATGAATAAATTTGTTGGTATCCTTCCACAAACTTGAAAACAAAAATTCATATTAATGGCCAGAAAGCTCTAGTTTAGTCTCATCAGTTCCCAAAACGTCTCCCAGCAGCTTTGAGGCTAATCAACATACAGTTTGATGAATTCTTGTCTGGCCTATTTGTGTTTTCATATTAATAATTGAGGTTTGCTGGGCCTTATTATTCAGTGTTGCAATCAGGAAGTGATTTTGGAGTTCTGCTTAAATAGTTTAAAATGGTTTACTTGGGTTTGTTTTTTACTGTCCACCTGATCAACCTGGGGTTGCATTTCTTCTTGCATCCACATCCTGGGAGGTTGGCTAGAGTTCGATGAACCTTTTTTTTTTATTTTTAACATTTGGCAATTGTGGAAGCTTTTAACTTTAACATGGCTATCCATAATCTCCTCAGACAGCTGAGTACTGAGTAACAAATCTGTTCGTATTTTAGCATATCTTCGTAAAATTATCTTTTTTTTATATTTATTTTGTTTACTTCATCACATACTAAATCTACGCAGAAGTACATTACTCTATTAATTAAATCACTTTTCATGAGGAACAAAGCTTTGTTTCAATGAGTTGTAAGGGTACCAAAACATTTGTCTGTCTGTACATGTCAGATGAGTAATATTTCCATTAGTGAGGCCCTATTTCTACACAACAAAGCTTACAAACTAGAAATTTGTTGAAAGATAAATTGGGTCAGGAGCTGCGACTACCGCAGGGAGAAATGCATGGATGCTGCTCATCATCGAGACAGAAATAGACAGAAACCCGGGAAACTGCAGATAGTGGAAACAAATACATCCCAAACAGATATCTCCCCTCTCTGACTGTCACTCCCATCTCCCTGAAACCAACCAAACCTGTTTGTGACGGTATTACTGCCAAAAACTGTTCCTGCAGGGGAAACATATCAGTCTTCAAAGGAGAAGTCCACCTTAAATAAAAATCCTGATTAGTTTTTTTTATTTTATTCCACAGATTTTACTTTTAACAAACATGAAATCTAATTTATTTATTTATTAATAATTTATAAGCACTGTGTGAATGATTTGTTTTTGACCTTTTGTATGGAAAGCTGTTTTTCAAGAATGTATGTTGTTTTTTTTTGTTCAAATGTTCCTTTTTATATCTGTAATTTGATGTTTTTTATTATAATATTGCAATCAGAGTCTCTCAAGGTGACAAATTCACAGATGGAGGACAAGATAATTAAAACATTTGAATGGAAAAGTTTCTAATTAAGCAACAGTTTTTAAATAGGATTTCTTACTTAATCATAGTCAAACTGAAGGAATGTTTTCTAAAAGGACAGAAATTAGTGCTTTTATCCTCTTAAATATCACATTCAAACACATCTAAATTAAAAGATGAATACTAATTGTTATGTAGGTCAGATCACCTGGTGACGAGTCAGCTTCATACCTGTAAGTTCAGGGCTGTGAGGTTTGAACCTTTAGGAGCCAGCAGAGATCACAGATTTGAGTCTAAAATGTTGTGTAGTTTGGAAAAGGAAAACAGAAGGAAAGAAAAGAAGGAAGGATGATTGTCTTTGTTGGTTTGTGTTCATTATCAGATGCCTTCTATCCCGCTGTCGGGATGGAAACAGCTGTTCCCCCTGTTACTGCGGAAACAAGAGAAATGTTGGACATTAAAAAAAAAGATTTATTCCTACATTTCTGTGTGTGTGTGCATTTATTTTTATTCTGTGGCAGAAAGAGGCTTGCTGTTTTGTATTCATGAGAACAGGCAGAGGAAACATTCTGACTGAGCAACACTCCCCCCCCCCCTCCTTTGGGAGGGGACAATTCTGTCTGACTTCTCAAAGTATTCTGTCACAGTCAGAGGCATGCTGCTGGCTTCATACAGTCACCTCCAGGCGGATGTTTCACAGGTTCTGCATAAACAGGACATTTAAACCTGAGATAGAAACCCATGATGGGTGTTTTAATGGAACAGTCATGGCAGGAAAGTCCCAGCTTGTTGATTTTTGTCAATTTATTATAAAAAGAAAAAAGTCTCAGGGATGAGATGATCCCAAGCTGCAGAATATCAGATTGTAAGAAAATGCCTTTTAAACTAGTGAATTCGCATCTGCAAAATTGCAGTGTGAATCCTGAATGAGAATTCAGGATTCACACTGCAATTCACACTTGCCTTTTTGTTGAATAACTAAAGTCCTAATAGCTTATAATAGCTTATAAATTGTAGCTGAAATCAGCACAAACAGAATGAGCATGTTTGCTGAATTAAGTATTAAGAAGCTGAAAAAAGCTCAAACTAGTTAAAAAGTAGCTAAAACACAAAACATGGCAGAAAAAGCTAAATATCTTAAAGAGAATGTCCTGAAGGAGCTGAAGGTTTTGATATATAAATTATACATAAAGCACAAAGATTGCAGAACGATATATGCTAAAAAAAGAAATACAGAAGAAAAAACGACCTCAGTTGTGTGAATGCTTGATAAACATTCACACAACTGACCACAAAGAGAGAAAATCAAGGAGAAAATGAAGATTTGTTTGATTTCCCATAAGGTGAGCTCCTCAAAGATTTTTCTGTTTTGTGTAGTGAAATAGAAATTAATTTGCAGTCGTGACCTTAACTGCCCCCAAATCTATCAGTGCTGGATGTCAGTAATTCTCTTAAGGCCGAATGAGAGCAAAAACAGTCAGACATGAAGAGATCCAGGTTCCAAAAACACATTTATTAAGTTTGTATCTTTCATTTCATTTTCAAAATACAAAAACTTTGTACCAACGTGCACGATAACCAAGTTAATATTAAAATATACTTGCTTGTGTTAACATGCACTACATAAATGTGTTCAAAGATTTAATGTTTTCTTATATCTGTAATCAACTTGGTTTATTATTTACAAAAAAAGAACTGTTTATTTTTGATGAAAGTATTGGGATATGTGACTAAAGCAACAGTGATACAAATACAGTTAAAGTATAATTATCTTATATTTACAAGGTAAGCAGAGACATACAATATTCTTTTGAATAATTAGTTCCAAATTCACTACTTTGGTTCTTGTCTGGGCAGTTCCTCAAACTTATTGGGTCTGAGGAACCCTTACATTGTTACTCATATGTATTTATGCAGTTTTTTAAAACAAAAACAAAATTAACAGTTTATTATCATTTTTTGAGGACCCCCAAAATACAGCTCATGGACCCCTGGGGGGTCCTGAGACCTCAGTTTGAGAACATCTGGTTTAGTGGCTACAGAACCACTGCCCTGGTTTTACACAGTTTTTCTTTCTGATGTTCCCTCTTTTAGGGGGTCTCAAACTTCAAACAAGTTTTGGCAACTGTTTTGCTGGATGCCATTCCTGGTGCAATCTGCGCTCAAACCTGCAACCTCAGGATTATGAGACCACCGTACTGACCACCGAGCTACTTCAGCCCAATACCTGGTCCACACTGTACTGAGGCGAAATGTTTTTATACATTTGAAATGCTTTTACTTGGATCAGTTGACCTACGTGGGATTTTTTTTTATACAGTGGAATGCGAAAGTTTGTCCCCTATATGATATATTTAACTGATATTTTTATCCAAACAATCAATGTTTTATAAAGGTAAATCAGGAAAATTAACAAGGCTGCCCAAATGTTTGCATACCACTGTATATCTGATTTTTCTAACTCTAACTATTAAAAAAGCTGTATTGTTAGAGTTCTAACCAGAACTGTGGTCCTTCTGAACAGAGACTAAGTTTTGTTCATTCAAGAGTAATTCAGCCATCACAGTTTCATGTCACATGGACAAAATAATAAAAACATAAGCCGAGTGTTCAAAGTGTTCAACCAGTCAGATCAGGTTTGTCTTCTTCTTCGTCGCCACTGCTAGCAGAGGAAGGTGGCACGTCTTCACCCAGCTTTTTTAACTTGGCTCTGTAGTAAATCTTCTTCATCCTGAAAGCTTTGTGTTTCTGCTGGGCCGCTTTCCTTTTCTCCCTCATCAGGTCCTGCTCCCAGGCGAGCACCTTCATCCGGTTCTCCCACTCCAGAATCTTCATCTGCTGCTGCTCCTCCAGAGCGTCGGCTCTCTGCTGGTAATCCAGCCTGGACAGGTCCAAGGTGTCGGGCAGGCCCAGGTGGTGGCCAGAGTCCTCTTTCTCGGAGTCTGACAGGTGGAGACGCTGGTTGCTCAGCCTGGAAGTGCCTTTGTGATCAGAGTGAGGAAAGGATGAATGGTGGCTGGTTTGTCAATTCTATCCAAACTGAAAAAATAAAATTAAAAACTAAAGCTCTGGTTTTTTAACCACTGAATGTGGACACATGAAAGCTGCACTGGAGAAATGTGCAGCCTGGATTCAGTGTGGCTCTTGTCAACATATTTTTATATTTCCTTTGCGTACCTCAACACATCATTAATATTTAACGATAGTTGACTTTTGACACTTTTAATCAATTCAGAACAATTCATGTCCTCATTAACATGCATCAAGAATAAATATAACCCCCACCCCTAGTCTGCCTCTTAATTATTAATTGACCTCAGCGTCCAAACTTCAATTAGAGGATGAAGGCAATTAAAAGTTACAGTTTTGACCAAGAGGCCACAAGCATGCTCAAGTTACCTGAACTTTAATAACTAGATTGTTAACCTACTAATTTTATTAAGGCTGTTATAATGAACAGCTTATTTTCACACAGAGCCTGAAAGAAAATAGCCTGCTGTTAAGGATCTAAACTCTTTTTCTCTCACATTTTTATTTAATACTAAGCTGAGCAGGAAGCAGTGCTTTGAGACGTTCCTTCCCCAGTGAGACAGCTTTACTTTAACAGCATCCTAATTCATTTAAAGACAATTGAATAGTAACTGTCACAGCTTAATGAGACTAATCTTTGCTTTTTTCACCCCAGCAAAAAGTTTTAAGTGCGTTCTCCAGGCAACAAATGATAAAGCAGTTTGCAGATTCACCTGGTGCTGTGAGGTATGCTGTAGGAAGTGTTGCATTGTGGGAGGTGGAGTTTGTAGTGGTGCTCGGGTGCAGGTCGGACCAGTTGCTGCCAGTTATTCTCTCCAGAGCGTCACGCTGGAGGCAGATGGCGATTTGCTCCTTGCTGTTCTCTGCCTAGGAAGGAGGCGGAGCACTTTTTAATTTCAGTTTTAAACGTGCATTATCAGTTTTAGGTTTCAGCATGCATTTTAGCAGCATTATGTTTTTAAAAAAATTAATAAACTGAAATCAAATTATTACATTTTTAAAGAGTATTTACCTGATTTATGCTACCATGTATCTGCCCAGTGTCACTTATTAATTTGCCTACATTAAATAAAAAAGAAGAGACAAAGAGGAAAACAAGGGAGGGTCTGAGGTAAATAAATATATCTTAGAATAAAAGGAAACAGTGCCCCCATGTGGTTCATATAGGTATACCACCAAATTTAAACAAAAAAAACACATGATTATACAGTTTATTCTCACATATTGATGACTGGTTAGTTTATGTTTGAGGAAGTAGAAAATGTTAAAAGTTAATGTCATACTTTTTAATATACTCAACACCATTCTAACTATGATTATACATTATATAAAATATGTTTGGGAGAAAAGCAGCCATGTGACTATTTTTGGTTTGTAAACTTTTCACAATATATGACAAAAAGGTTTAATACTCTGAATGCAATAAATAAGAATACTTAAATTTAAAGCCTTAAGGCTGACTGACCTTTAAGTTTAACTGACCATAAATGCATTATATTATTCTCACATATAAATAACGTCAGAAAATGTATAGATTTTATTTTTATTTCTGTTTTTTTTTTCCTAATAATTTATATTTTCCCCAACCTTAAAACTAGTTCTTTTATTCAAAGACTCTTTGGGTCATGTAAACCCTTTGCAATCTAGTTACTAAATAACAAACAAACAAACAAACAAACAAACAAACAAACCTGTCTGAGTGACAATTTTCACAGTCATAGTAGTTTGGCCTTACTGAGCAATCTGTGACTAAACTAAAAAATGTATAACACATTATAACACTTTTTCCTCTATCATAATGTAACTCAAAAGATAAAAAAGTTAACAGCTGGCTTTAATTGTAATGGAGGAAAAGTCAAGCATTTTAATATATTGGTTATTGCTTTACAATTATTTATTGTTAGGGCATTGGATTAGGGGGTTCCACAGTCATAACTGAGTCTGAAAATATTCAAAATGGAAGTCTTTTTCAGAGACTGTACTTTAAATGTGTACTTAGTAAAGTGTGGTATTATGTTCATTACTTAATAAACCATGTAAGGGGCATAATGACACAACTGCGACAACTAAAAGAGGCAGACAATACAAGAACAAATGTGTCGCTGCAGAAACCTCCACAACAACAGCGGGTATGTTGGCAGTTACCTTCCAGCAGCTTGCGGATGGCTGCTTTGTGGCCAGCTCCCCCTGCGTGGCTAGTGAGAGCAGCCTCGCCCATGGTCTGAAGTTTGATTGATTTACAACAGGCCCTGCATCGAGCGAAGTGGATGTCACCCGCATCCTTAACCAGCCAATCCTTAAAGGCGTCCTTTTGGAGCCAGGAGTCTTGGAATTTACATTTTCCGGGCATAATTAGCTAGAAAGTTAGCTGGACTGCTACCTACGGTCAGAAGCAAAACCTCTATGGATCTGCCCCGTGATGCTTTCACGGTCCCTGCGAAATTCTCATTTAACAAATGTCATAAAAGGAAAATAAATAAATACAAATAGGAGACTAAGCAAACTAAAATATTAAGAAATCGTATTAAACACTTAATATGAGTACTTATATACATATTTTTTCAAACTTTGAATAAAAAAATAGAATTGCTAAAACCGTAAATCTAAAGAACAAAACTATTATATCTAATGCTATGTTGTTGTTTTAGTAAAATAATAACATTTTAATTTAAGTTTATGCAAACATTAAAAAAAATGAATGATAAATATCTTGAAAATCAACATAACACTATTCTTTACATAGAACACTTTAATGCATCACAACTCTTTGCCTGTTGGTCACATGCATTGTTTTAGCCAATCAACGTGGCTATGTTTTACATTTAGCCTATCAGCTTTCAGGAAGCAAATGCTGTAGCTTGATTGGTTAAAATATGACAGGAATCAGAACTGAAACACATGGAGGCTATCTTCCTTCGTGTACAACTAAATAAATTTGTTAGAATGCTGCTGAAAAATTTAACCTAACTTTGTTTAAATCTTTAAGAAAGTAAGCAAGCAAGTAAAGAGACCGTTTTGTTTTATTTCTTTGTGCCGATATTAAATGGTACAGAAATGCTCCTACTGATAGCTTGTTTTGCTAACTGAAAGACTTAATAAAGTCTTTGTAACATAAGAAATGGAGACAGCCGCCCTTGTAGCTCCAATCACTGGTCTGGAATTCCTTCAGGACAAGTTTTTACTTACGGGTAAGCTCAGTTTCTTTTTTGTTTTCAACATACATAATTTTTAGTGATGTGCTAATGTTTGTATTGGTGTTTGATGTTATTGTGTTGATCCACACAAAAATTCTAATGGAAAATTGTGGATCAGGCCACAAGTTTTTAACAACAACTTTATAACTTGTAATGGACGTTGTTCGGTAATGGAATATAATCAATCTTATTTTTAAGAGGTTCCTTAATGGTCTAAAAATATTATTAATCAGTCAACAAGTTATTATGGTAGTTATATTTGTTAGGGTTAGTTAGGTGCCAACAGCATCAAAAACTTAAAAACAAGAATACTGATCCATTAGATAAAAAGCAAAAATAATTCATTAAAAATGCTAAAACAATCATGTACTGGCTTTCAAAATGTGTCTTCTTTGAAAATCTCAGTCAGATGACTAAAAATGACCTTGTGTCTTTCATACATAAGTGAAATGCTTCTTAAATCGCTTCATATTTTCCCTCTCTGGCAGGTGAAGGTCCAGTTTTGTCAGTGTACAGTCTCCAAACTCTTCCTAAAGTCAGTGTCTCACTGAGTGTCCTCCAGCATCACCGGATTCACGGCATAAGACCAAGAAGTCAGGCTGCTGTTCCAACCCAGAGCTCTGCCACAGCAACCCACAGGCATGGTGAGCACATCAGATGCTTTCACTTCTTGAATTTTTTTTTTTTATTAGTATTATTGTCAAACAAGTTGTACTGAAATGTCTGAATTAGAAAATCAAGGGTTTTTGAGAAACTGATTAAAACAAAGATTAAATCTAAACATTAAGAACAATATATTACTCGATTAGATGTCATCCTGTTTACTGTTTGTTTATAGACATGCTTATTGTTTATTCATGAACATAAATTTATAGAATCTCTTTATTTTTGCTGTTATTTCGCAGACAAGATCTCCGTCTCAAAGCCGTATTTCCATGACTTGGCGGTGTTCGGAGGAAAGGCTGTGAGGGTGGTAAGGCTTCACGTGGATGTGGAACATCTGCGTTTGGAGACCCAGGGTCCCCTCTTGGAGCTACGGGACTGGACCTTGGATGTTCGCTGGTTCTCTGGAGACAACCAGTCACTACTCTGTGTGGCTGTCGCCCACAATGGCGCTCTTCTCCTGGATGCTGTTTCAGGAAATGTGCTGGTTCACTGCTCCTGTTTTGAAGGTTGTTTATTGTATTCTGCCCTCCTTCTGGTACACGAGTCCTGGGCAGATACTGTCTTGGTAGGAGGAACTGTTTTCAACCAGCTGGTCATTTGGAAACCAGGGGAATGTAATGAAATGAGCGATTCAGGAGTTAAAGCTCCAGTTGAGCGACGTCTGTCAGGCCACAGTGGTGTCATCTTCAGCATC
The DNA here is from genome assembly GCA_031762495.1 of Anablepsoides rubrolineatus. Classification (NCBI taxonomy): domain Eukaryota; kingdom Metazoa; phylum Chordata; class Actinopteri; order Cyprinodontiformes; family Rivulidae; genus Anablepsoides; species Anablepsoides rubrolineatus. The sequence goes on along the minus strand of JARVGW010000047.1, from coordinate 18,919,244 downwards.
TCTTACCTACAGGAGAAAGGACAGCTAGCATCTGCCTCGGACGACCGCAGCGTTCGAGTCTGGGGTGTCGGAACGATAGGTGGCCCTGGAGGGAAATGCGGGGAGTTGAACCCAACTTGTTTAAGAATCCTTTATGGTCACCAAGCCAGAGTTTTCTCAGTGCGTCTCTCTCCAGAACGAGTGTTCAGCGCTGGGGAGGACGGGACCTGTTTAGTCTGGGACTTGGCCGGAGGCGGGAAGGTGGTCCGCACGCTGAAGGGTCATCGAGCCGGAGGCGTCCGTGCTCTGGCGGTCAGCGACTTGACGGGAGACGGTAAGCGGTGGGTGGTGACGGGAGGGGCAGATGGCGGGGTCAGGCTGTGGAAGGTGGAAGATCGTGAGCAGGATAAAGAGAACGAGACAGCAGAGAAACTAACGGACCTGAAACTTCCCAATCACATCCCGACAAAAGTAGTTTGTGTTGCAGGGGGGAAAGATGAAAACGTGAGCTGGTGTCAGTTTGTAGTTTGCACTGACAGGGGAATAATTTGCCAGTACAAAGATGGAAAGTGGGAAACATTATGGCAAGGGCCTCCAGAGTTCCATTCCTACTGTGTGATTGATGCAATATCTGTTGTGAAAGACTCAGCCACCACGGTTGATTTATGCGCTGTGGGAAACCTCAGCGGATCCTTACAGGTGCTTCCTACTTCTCATCCTGAGTCCGGAATCAGACTTACAGGTGGATCGGGGAAGATTCATAATGTTATTTGGCAAAAGAGTAAAGATGATGTGTATTTGCTAGCATCGGGCGCTGAAGGACTCGTCTACCGCTGGTGTATAGATGTGAAAACAAAGAAAAACGGTTGCTTAGAAGTAAGTGCAACATCTCTTCCACCTTTTCTCCTACCTCAGTGCGTTAAGCGTTGGCTCACAGCTGCAGCTCTCCTCCAGCTCAGCTCGGAGAAGCTTCTCTGGGTTTGTGGAGACAGAAGAGGCTCGTTGCTTTTGTTCAAGGAAGGAGCGAATACCGAGCAGAGGAAAAGAGACGAGGAACAAGAAGAAGGAGGTGGGAAAAGCAGAGGGATGGAGCCACTGAGCTGTTTGTTTGGGGCCCACGGGAAACAAGGCGTCACTTCAGTGTGTGAGCACCAAGGGTTGCTCTACAGCTCCGGTAAGGACGGCTGCGTGAGGGTGTTCAGAGTGAACCGAGCACCTGAAGACCCAGTGGAGAGCCGACAAGATGGTAGTTCTCAGAAAGAAAAGCTTCAGCTGGAGGTGCTCCGAGTCCAGAGGGCCTGTAAAGGTATGGAGTGGCTGGAGAGAGTTTTATTTCTTGAATCTGAATTTCTAATAGAGGAGGAGAAATGTGAAGATCAGTGGGTGGCTGAAGATGGAGAGCAGACTTTTATAGAGGAGGCCAAGGAAAGAGAAGCCAAATTCGTCATCGCCGGCTTCCACGCTGCTCATTTTGTGATTTGGGACCCTGTGAGACAGGAAAGGCTAATGTCTGTGCCATGTGGTGGGGGGCACCGCTCTTGGAGCCTCTGGACGACGCACACAGGGATTTGGCCCGGATATGGAGCTTTGGTCTTCATTAAGCAGGGAGCAGTCCTGACTTCGCAGCCCCCTGGAGAGACGCTTGGCTGGGCTGAGAAGGAGGGAGAGACTGCGGGGTGGAGCTTGAGAGATGCCATCCATGGGAGGGGGATCTGGTGTGTTTGCAGGCTAGGGAGGATCGAGGAGTTTGGAGATGACGTTCGGACAAAGTGTGATAAAAGTATCGGAGAGAACGAAGGATGCGAGGTGGGAGGAGAGAAAAGATGTTGGGAGATAGTCGTTACAGGAGGAGAAGACACCACCTTAGCTGTCCTGGCAGTAAATCCAGTTTCTGGCCTCGTCAGAGTCCTGTCAGTTCTCACCGACCACATCTCAGGTGTGCGCACCATGACAGCGATAACACACCCAGAGGGAGGGAGCAAAAACCAGAAAAATACTCTCTCTGCCTTGCTGCTGTCTGCCGGCGGCCGGGCTCAGATCCAGTGTTATCGGCTGGTGATCCTCTGGGACCGACAGAGACGGGCTCCTTCCTGTCAGGTGGTCCAGGTAGCAAGCCACCGATTGGACATACAATGGGAAAGGAGACGGAACCGACACAAAACGGTGAAAATGAACCCTGAAACAAGGCGAGTTTTATTACAGGTAATAATAAGTTTTGAGCTTTTTGTATCTTTTATCTAATCCAGTTTAATCATTTGTGTGTTTTTAGATATGTCTCCATAGAGGTTCTGGAGGAAAGGGTGGACTGTGTCCTCCTGGCTCTGTCCTGCAGTGATGGAACTGTCAGGTTGGTTTCATTCATTTTATTCTTGGGAGCTGAAGAAAAGCAGAATCAAAAGTATTTTAATAGTCTTAGTCATTTCACCAGTTGAGGTGGCTCTGGCATCTGGTTAGGATGCCTCCTGGACGCCTCCCTGATGAGGTGTTCCGGGCACGTCCCACTGGGAGGAGGCCCAGAGGAAGACCCAGGACACGCTGGAGGAACTATGTTTCTCAGCTGGCCTGGGAACACCTTGGGATTCTCCCAGAGGAGCTGGCCCAAGTGGCTGAGGAGAGGGAAGTCTGGGTCTCCCTGCTTAGCGTGTTGCCCCTGCAATCCGACCCTGGATAAGCAGAAGAAAATAGAAATGGATAATGATTTTAAACACTTAGCAAAAAGGAAATGATTATTTGCAGTTTCTAATTCTTGTTTGATTTTTTTTGGCAGTAAAATACATTTTAGATAAAAACCATGAAGTTAGATTAGAATCAAATCATCTTTGTCTTTGGAAAAATGTACACTGAACAGCAAATTGCATTTTGTCAGCATTTTGTAACATTCTTATAGTACCTGCAAATAGTGAAAAAATGCAAATATTGAATTTGGTCTAGAAAATACCTATAACGATTTTGGGGTGGCATGTGATTCCACCCCTAGATGACCACTACAAACTAAATAAAAACACACAAGAGCTAAGCAGTTAGCATCTACACACCACATGGCACTCCGGGGAGAGTGTTGGCACATGGCACGCATCACTTACTGCACTGATTTGTTTTTAATTTAATGGAACTGTATTTATGTAAACATTTCTGTTACAAATTAGTCAATTAAATTGTTCTTAATAATTTAGCTCGATCAAACACAAAAAAACACAAGAGAAAAGAAAAACACATGTTCCTTACAGTACTGTATTTCCAGTTTCCGCAATATCACAGTGATTACCGCAAACTACGGGTAGTTAGGTTCCATGGAAAAATCTGTGAAAGGTCTGCAAACTGTGAAATGCAACTTTGCGGAGGTTTACTGTAAAACTGGTAGTTTAAGATTTACAGTTAAGAAATAAAAAGCATTTTTGCGTCTTCATTTTTTTGATTAAGCATTTCTGTCTTCATGTAAGATAATAATGTCATGAATTGACCTGCCTACATGCAGTTGTGTAATTGTCTTTCCAGACTGTTTTCTGTCAGTGAGGTTAAAAATCGAATTGACCTGTTGTGGGAGACATTTTACCACCAGCGCTGTGTGCTCAGTGTCGCCACCTGCAGCCTGGAGGATGACGAAGGCAACAGGTGAGCTTGCTTTTCAGATCCACATAAATGTCACGTCATGTCATGAAATGTAGACAGCCATGTAAGAGTGTGAGCTCTTTTTATGAAATGCTATTTCAATGCACTGTTTGACTAATTTAAAATGCCTACGCCTTTTAATAAACTCATTTTGATTGTATCTTTTAAATCAGCTCACCATTAAAAGTGATATTACTGTGCTTCTGTCGCAGGTCTAAGCTGCTCTTTAGTGCTGCTACAGACGGGAAAATCGCTGTGTGGCATTTGACTAAAGCTCAGTTTTCATCGATGGATAATTCAAGTGGTGCTCCAACCCCACCAATCCCCTGCCTCGACATTCCCGCCCACCAGAGTGGCGTCAACTCATTGGCTGTTTGGGCAGAGAAACTGGGAAGACGTGAAGGGGGTTGCCTAGTAACTGTTGCAAGTGGAGGAGATGATGGGCAGCTGACAGTGTCCACAGTTAGGGTGCAGTACCCAGAAGATGGGAAGATTGGCAGCAGCAGAGGCTCCTCAAAGGTTTGTCACCATCACACATTACCACAAGCTCAAGTCGAACCTTCTAACCAGATTCAGCTTCAGCTGCTGTCCCAGTCCCACATCCCGCTGGCCCACGCCGGCCCCCTCACTGCCCTGCGGCTCCTGAGCCCAGGCCTCCTGGTCTCTACCTCCTCGGATCAGAGGGTTTGCCTGTGGAAAGTCAGCCATACCGGCGTCAGCCACAGCGGAGCACTGTTCTCTCACGTTGCCGATGCCGCGGGGCTTGCAGTGTGGGAGGGGGGCGAAGGAGATGAGATGGGAACGACAGGATTTGAGACTGAGCGGGTAAATGCAGCACATGAGGGAAAAGTTGACCCAGTTTGTGACAGAAAAGGCTGTGAGACAACCGGTGAGGATACAGATGAGAAGATGGGTTCTGTGATTTTCTGTGGGAGCAGAGAAAAGAGACAGAAGATGGGATGGGTGCTGGTCTGTGGCCAGGGCTTCCAGCTACTGAGACTCACAAATTCAGAAATGGACACAGAAAACCCTTTTCAGAAACAACCTCCATAAAGTCAAGAGTTTTTATTTTCCAAAGAACATATGTGAAAAATGTTATTGATGTGTTGATAATTAAAAAAATATTCTTGGAAGCTTGTCCACTAATCAAATAGTTGTTTTATTTTAGGAGGGTTTTTTATGCAATTTGTTCATTTGTATCAAGCAAGTTCACAAAAAAATATTTATTACAAAACATTGATAAAAGTTCCAACAAAACAAATGAAATAACGCAGAAATGCATTTTGGTGCTCGTCAAGGATAGCTTACTTTTTTTTTATTGCTGATGCATAAGAACATAAAAATCATCTGTCTGGTGTTTGCACCATCTGTCATTTTGTGAAAAGAACAACAAACTGCTGAAAGAGAACTGCAGTATTTTGTGCCTCATTCCATCTGAAAAATAAACCCTGTATTTGAAATGTTTAAATTATTTGAGAACATTTTAATTAAATCTGTTGGTACCCTTAATAATCAGAAGCAGCTGATGTTACTGGTCAAAAAGCTCCAAGTTTTGTCTCATCAATATTAATTTAGGTAAATTCCTTTTTTGTGTTTTTTTTGTCCACTTTTTCAAAGACTCAGTTTTAGGCAGGTTCTCTACAAAAGGTGAGAGAGTTTCAGGTCATGGTTCAATAAAACTTAGAATCTTTCAGTATAGTTGCAAAAGCCACCTTATTGCAGTAAGGGCTAAATCTGATGCTCTTTATGTGTCAGTTTGACATGAAACTGTTTATGCCATTTGCATATTTCCTCTCCTCTCTGGAATGCAAATGTAACTGTGTCTGATGAAGTGTGAGACAGCTTGCAGCCCGTTCACATACGTCACTTTAAATGTCATAAATTGCAGATTAGAGTGTGCACATGACGAGGCTGGATCAAAGACTGCTGGTCTGGATTCACAGTCAGTCACCTGTGGGTGTGCACTTGTGCTTGTAAATATGTTCATTTGGTCAGTTTTTTGGCACCTTTTTTTTCTAAAGGCATACAAATGTCTGTTTAGTGGTTTCTACAGAGCTCTTAGCTGACAAGTTGACAAAGTAACTTAAAGATAATGTCAGGTATCTGAGGTTTTCTTGTTTAGTAATTACAACTTTCAGATATTTTGCTTCTGCTGTAGTGCAACACTTTCTTTTGACCTTTACTCATTTTTCCTAAAACATTTTAAAGCTCATGTTACAACATAAATTATAGTGTTAAGGTAGAAGGAGTTGACAAAAAAGTGGAAAAATACAAAAGCTCTTTAAAATATTACTAAAAAGTCTGGCTTATTTCCACAAGACATTTGGGTTAAAACTTTTGCACAGCATGCCTAAACAATTGCAACCACCTGTTTATTTAGGTCAGAGCCCTTGAAGGGGCAGGCTGCCGGTAACCATAAATATTTTAAAATGTAATTCTCATCTCACGTTACTTTTTGTCAAGGGGCCATTTCATTAACAGCGCTAGTGAAGTATGAGAAGGAGAGGGTGGGGGAAGTGTGAGTGGGGGGCCGAGGGGGTTGAAGAGTTGGAACATGAAGACGAAGCAGATGAAAGCTCCCAGGATCCTGTTTCCCTGTGTGACCTTTGTGCCCTCTGCTGTCATATAGAAAGTGAAAAGGACGAGGAGGCAGAATGAAAACCAGAGGACAGGATGAAAGTGAATGTTGGTGAGGTGGCTGACAGATTCAGAGGCTGCCAGCTGATATTAAAAACTGCAGATTGAAGGACAAATAGATGCTTGCCAGTTTTATTTGATTTTTTTATGGAAAGCTGCATTGTTGGCATTTTCTTTTCATCTCAAATAACGTGCAGAGAAGACAAACCGAATGGATTTCAACCTGAGGAGTCACCATCTGCACTGATGAAGTGCCAGTAGGAAAACTTTCCCTGCATCTTCTTGATGACCCAAGTGTCGGCGTGTAACTGCGAAGGATGTTTTAGTGAGAGCAAAGAGGCAGAAGAGTGCAGCTGTCAAAGTGCAGAACGAGTGACATTCTGCATCTTTCAAAGAGGTATACACACACACACACACACACACACGCTCAGATTTCTATTACCCATCCTGATTTTATTTCCGGTCTTTAAACTTACTCTCTAAAATGTCACCTTTGTATGAAAGTAGAACATTTTTACTGAATTTCCCTCCTAATCTGGATGTTTGGTAAAGAGTGAGCATCTGCTTTCCCTTTTCAACCTGTCACTCAGTAAATTACAATAAAATATGGTTTGCATTCAGAATTCAGCCTAAACCGTCATGAGTGAGACTGCAAACGCATTAAAGTACATCTGAGACACACACACACACACACACACACACACACGCAACAATGGAGTCTGATGAAACAGATGGAAACAAAGAAGTAAAAACTATGATCTGATGGTGACATTTTGGGAGATAAATTCATCCAATGTTACAGCGTTTGACCCTTTTAGAAAATATTACTAAGAGGAAAAGTCTTTGTAAACATATGATGGTTTGAAGCATGACAATGACATGTTGCATTTTTTGAATGAGGTAAATTGAAAATAGAAAAATGGCAAAAACAAAAAGGAATCAGATATTTTTAAAACTTAAAAACTACAACACTGTCATAGTTATACATACTTACACATTTTTGTGCTTCTTGTGTACATAAGAACAAAATGCAAACATGGTTTTAGGAAATTTGGACTGGTTTAAATTGATGCTAATTTTGGTTCCCAGGTTTTGGATGTCTCGCAACCGCCTTCCTTTTATTGACTCATCTGGAAGCAAAACAGGTAAAATCAGATATGTTTGACTCAATGTGACACAGTTTACATCTAAAAGAAATGTATTGAGTTATTATTTAGTTGGTCTAAACTGGACTGTTTTGAAATTTAGATTCTTTACAACAATTTACCTACAATATTTTAACTGTTTTTTTAAAATTTTCAGTAAAAAAATAAATTATTTTAGCAACTCGTCACCTTTCTTTCTGTCTTTCCAGTTCCCCATCAGACCGGTCGTACAAAACAGGCCCAGCAGCAGCAGGGGGGCTCTTCCTCTCATCCTCTCCCAGCACCACCCTCCATCCTCCTCTCAGACGCCACCATCAGTCCTTGGGGAGGCCTGGCTCATGTTGAATCCTCCTTCACCACGATTCCCCCAGCCCTTCCTCCTCCACGACCCCCTCCTCTTCCACCCTCACCCCCTGCTGTCCCTCAGCCCACACCTATCAGTCCTCGTGGGAAACAAGAGGGCGATGAAGAAAACTCAAGTTTCAGCTCTGATATCCCATCTCCTTTCCAGGTGGTCTGTCAGAAGAATTCAGGTAAAACTAATCATGTGTCTTAAGTTTGATTAGGGTTTCCTGTTCTTTTTATTTCCCCTTCAGGGATGATGATAATGGTGAAGGTGGTGATGGTGTATTTTGACTGATAGGCTTCCCTTGAAGGTGGTTATGGATTTCATATAGCGTTATTGGAACATTATGTAATATCTTTTTAAAAAATATATATAGAATACAATAATATAACAAGAGAAATTGCATTTCCTGTGAAAACTCAGTGAATTCTTAATGCAGAAAGAGTTTTGCTGTAAGCTGCTGAAGTCAAGCTGAAAAGGTTTTATAACAATCTGACATTTGCTAAAAGTAGGAAAACAAAAAGGAAAACCAGCGAAAATGTGTCAAGAAAAAGCTGAAAAGAGCAGAAAATAGAAAATATTTGCAAAAACGGCTCAAAGAGCAGAAAAATGTTTAAACTAATGACTAATCTGTGACCTTCACCTTTTACTTTGTGACCTTGGAAATAATAGGGGGGATCACTGAATTAGGCAAAAGAAGCTGAAAATATCACAAAAAATATTTTAGCTAAAAGAAATAAAATAAATTTAGCTGAAAATAACTCAGAAGCAGCTGTAATAAGCTGAAATGGCCAGCCAGTTGGGATTTAGCTGAATAAAGTGCAGTTTAGCAAACAACAGCTAAAGAATAGCTGAAAAGGCAAAAAAATCCAAAAACAGTGGAAATGATGGAGCATAAAATTAACAATAAGAAGTGAAAATAAACACACTAAAGCTGATATTAGCAGAAAGAAGTTAGAAAAACAGCTGTAAAATTCTGAACACAGCTAAAGTTAACAAAGTATGAGCTGAATGAAGCAATGAAGGATGTTATTTCTCTCAGTAGGTGGGGTCAGCAGGGGTCTGCAGATGAAGAGGAGGGTGTTGCCACCACACCCGGTTCCTCGCCCTCCTCGTTTGCCACCCTTACATCCCATCACCAACCTGAGCTTCTCCCGAAGCTTCACTTTCTCCTTCTTTGAGCTGCCGCTGCATTACTCTCCTCACTGCCGGGCCGTACGGGTCAGAAACCTCTTACTGCTTTTGAAACAGATTCACTACTGATAGCTGTAATTTATGTCAACAACATGTAACATATAAACTAGTGTTTCATATGAATGTGTGTACTGACGTGTATCGTGCATGGATGACTTTATTCAAGGTTTTACATCTTTAAAGATTAGAATGATATGAATGTTTAATATATTTTTAGTGGATTTTGGGTTAATAAAACTTTCTCAAGGGAAACTTTTGATTAAGAAGATCTGACACCAGGCTCTGCTGTTACTTTTTTACTTATTTCATTTTTTTTATGACTACACCATTAAAACGTCTTTTTTATTTTTTGACATAATAATGGGTTTCGAAAGGGGAACATATTAAAGGAGATCCAAAGTGAAATATTACATTTTCATTTAATCTCTCTCCCTTTCTCCTCTCTCTCTCTCTTTCCTCACACACACACGTGTGAAACTTGAGTTTAATGCAGTTGCACACACACACTGTCACTGTTACTGACTTGATGTGATTTCTTCAACATCCTTAACTTGCACTGCTTTAATTTATATTTCATTATATTTCCTTGTTTGTTTTTTTGTCATGTAAAATCATAAATCTACTGTACACACCAGGGAACCACATTCAAGGGATCAAAGAAAAGCAAATAGGAAATTAATTCTGCTGACAGTAATATCAAGTGGACAGCATCAAGAATAAGGACTTTTCTCATTGTAATCAACATATTTTTTCTCCAGGTTTTTCTTGTATTTTTTACTCAAAAATGTAAACTTAATGTCTTAGTAATATTAGTTATGAAAAATTGACAAAAATGCCACTCAGACAAAAAGTTGTTGGTTGTTGATTTTACATTACCACTTTACAGTGATGATGCTTTTATAAAATATGTATTGATGCTTTATAAACAGATTATACGTGAGTTTATTAGAACATTATGAAAGAATAATAATAATAATAATAATAATAATAATAATAATGCTCAGTTTACCTTTCTCTCCTATCAATTTACTTGTTTTGTCTATTGCTTATATATCACTGCTTGTTGATGGTTTACTAATTAATTACAGCTTAATTATTAATGGTGTTGTTAACTATTCAAGGTCCAAAGTTGTTTCATTATCCCAAAGGGGTAATAAGATTTACAGCTTAGGTTGTATAATGTAGACCATAAATAACAGCACACATGCAAAACACATTAATAGTTACATATTACCATTTAAAAGGCTGATGGAATAAATTACTTTGTGCTGTTTTATTATTATTATTACAAATGTATTCAGATGCAAAGTGAGACAGATTTTACTGTGAGTCAAAGATCAACTTAGCAACAAATGCTTTCTCTATCAGTAAGTTCAGGTAGTCTGTACTTGTTTTCTGTGTGTTTTCCTGTGCCACAGGTACTTTTACCATCCTGATTGGTTCAGTGATGGCTAACATGTTGCTTAGCAACAGTAATGAGGGGAGTCAGTTTGCCGTGGAAGCAGCCGGAGTGAAAGTGTCTGTACAACTTAACAAACAGGGTCACAAACAAAACAAGAACAAACTAGCATGCCTCAACTGCCATGCTCCAACAAACCCATCTATATGGAAATAATAATTCCTTAACAGGACTTCAGTTAAATATGGATGCTTCTTAATTGTTTAATTAGAGGTTTGTGATAAAATATCAGTTATCTTTGGCAAAAGTTGTCACAGAAGCAGACACGCTACAGGCTGATGTACAGGAAAGCAATAATGTATGATTCAAGGACTAGAACTGAACAATTTATATTAAATCAGTGCTCAGTCACTTCATCATATAGACACTTAGGCAATCATACTGACGAGGTGTTCAAAGGTTTTGTTGTTTTCAAGTCAGTTTCATTTTCGTAGCTGCTTTTTTTCTTAGAGTCTCATTCAAAGTAAATACACGGGTTCTTTAACTTTTTGTGCGTGTGTGTTCTGCTGTACTCGCTGTGCTGCCTGGTGTGTGTTGCTGGTTTCATCTTATATTCAGAATGCAACTCTCTTTCTTTTTTTTTCTTTGGTCACTGAAAAACGTCAGTTCATCTCTTTTCTTGATCGCTTTAAAAACAAACTGCTTGTTGCCATTCTCCAACAACTCATAGTGATGAAACTCTCTCTCTCTCACACACACACACACACACACACACACACACACACACACACACACACACACACACACACACACACACACAAACACACGCTGTCAACTCATGGTCATGAGATGCACCCAGATGGACAGATGCCACACTGTTACTCTGATAAATGACTCATATTTACATAATAATCTGTTTTTATGTCCATAACCACAAAGCTTCACAAAGCAAATATCTGCAACTACTTGCTGAGAAGTCGTCATCTTTTCTGAAGACAGTTAAATGAAACTATTTCACTTCTTGTGTCATTTTTGAGAGTGCAAATTATTTAAAATTTAGTTTTGTCAGGAATATCTTAAACTTGTTTAAATGTAAACACGGTTTTAATCTAAATCTGAACTTATTAACAACAAAATAACCAAATTAAAATCATGCCTGTTTATACATTATTGGTCATATTTTGTGATTGTGAAGTTGCGTAAAAGTTGCAAATGTGACAGTTTTTGTTGGACATGGATGTGCTGCATAAAACTGGACAGCTGGAGCAGGAGACGTCACTTTTTGCAGATCTCCCTGAGCTCCATCCTGTCGGTGCAGATGGATCAGGTTGGACAGCGCAGAGTCCAGGTGGTGGGACGCATACCGAGTGGGTCAGTAGAACTGGGTTATTCTTTCTTTGTTTTTGTCAGTCGGCACGCAATAAATACACTTGTTCTGATTTTCAACCGCTGTATCTTCAGCAAAATGCAACATTACTGCTGTTGTTTTAACCTTTTGAAGCCTCACTTTAACAGAAAATCAGTAAAATATTACAACTTCTTTCTCTAGAAGTTCATGATGTAGCTTTCTTTGTTATTAATATTAGCAGAGGTGCAGACCTGCCATTCATGGTAACATGAAAGCAACTGAACAATTTTAATGGCTTTACATCTGAGGAGCTTTTGTAGTTTATATCTTATATTTAAAGCATATATAAAGACCCAATTTTGAAACTGCAAAAAAAAAAAGTTAAATTAGATGCAGTTATTTATTATTATTATTAATATTATAATTTATTTATTTTATTTACTGTTATTTAACCAGGCAAATAAAATAAATTATAATAAATAAGATGCAGTTATTTAAGATTTATTTTAGACCTATAAATGTTTGCTTCTTTTATACAAAAATAAAGTCAAAGAAATCAGGTCCAGACTTTCTCTGCTCTCGCCTGCTCACAGCGGGAGCGTCTCAGTGTGAGATGCCTTCTCACATCTAAAAAAAAAAAAAAAAAAAAAAGCACTTTTAAAGCAGAAAATTTAATGCAGAGATCTGGGTTTGAGTTTGCAGGATGGAAAAAAGATGAAGGGCCAGAACAAAATAAAAGAAAGCAGAGCAAAATGGTTGCAACTCCACGATCACCCACCTTTCATGGCAACAGGTAACGTAAACTATATGAGTGTTTCTGTAGCTCAACGGTTTTGCTGAGGAGTCAGTTGAAAATTACTGAATGTGAAATTTTAAGGCTGAATTAAACACCAAACTCTCCAGTCTCAATTAGACTTGGACCAACTTAAGAAAAATAAGTGAGCAGTCTAACTGCTAACACAGCCAAAAACCCTCTAAAAATAAATCTGAAGATTAAACCCACCATCTGTCGCACATCAAAACACCAAACCGTCACCGCAGGCAGTCTGGCTGGGCTCAGAGGATCAGTGAATTCCTGTCAAACCTCTCTGTTCCCTCCAGTTTATTCTCTCCTCAGTCTGTTTGAACCCATGGATGCTGCACAGCTCCCCCTCCCCTGTTCTTGTCTTGAGTCCTGCCTCTATGAAATATGCATTTTTCAAACTGTGCTCTGTCCAAACGTCGATGTTTCACAGTCTGACGCAAAGTGAATAACCTGTTTGCATCTTTGGACGAGACGTGATTGTTTTACACCTCTGTGTCTTCATTGAGTGGAGATTTGTCACTGAGGGAAAGGCAACTGAGCTGCCTCTATATAATTGTGAAATAAGTAGCAGTAATTCACATTTGCAACTAAGCACTTAAGCTAAGTGTTTGTGTGGAGGGAAAAGATTGGGTAAGTGAATGCAGAATGCAAGAGGTGAGTAGCAGGCAGGACTCGGTGCACGGGGAACATAAACCAGAGGAAAATCAGAGAAAAGACCTAAAAATCAAAGTACAAATCACAGACATGAAGTACAATAAATACACAGTACATTAGATTTAAATAGAAGGTGAATCTGAGGGGATTTGGCAGAGCAAACTTTGTATGTAAAATATATGTACCTGGTACTTACTGAATAATAGGTAAGTACCAGATACATACTTGGTAAGTACCAGATATGTATCCGGTTGGTATATAAATAAATGGTAAATGGAATAAATAGATACTTTGGTATGTTTTTGATGCTTTAACTATTTTAAAATTTTATTCACATTAAAATATGCTAAGTAGTTGAGATACTACTTTATTTCTCTTTTTCCTTTCTTTCTTCTCTTATATTCAAACAGAAAAATCTGCAGGATGCTTGAAATGCTATTTTATGTAAGTACTTCTGTATCAGTTTCTACTTTGCCACATCGGTTAGGGTTAGGGTTAGGTCAGATGGAGAATGGAGGAGGAATCTAACTGTTTCCAGCTGTTATTTATTGCTAGATTACTTATTGCAAGATGAAAAACAAGAAATAAAACAACTGCAGGGCATGAGTTCAGCTTTATGTAATATTTTTGATTCAATTTGAACACTGTAGGAAATAATTAATCTTGTGCTTTAGTTATTATTTAAAATGTGTCTTTGTTTTTACATTTTACTCAATACTTTTGCTCTCTGCAGGTGAATCTGTGCTCCCAAACATGATTAGTTATGGAACTGTAGCTGGGTTTCAGGATATTTCTCTAACATATTTAAGAGTGTTTTTTTTCTTGTCATTTATCCAAACCAGACGTTTTGAACATCAAACATTATTGCTTGGCTTCGTTCTGTTGATCAAAGACAATCGCAGGTTATTATTAAACAATACTGTAAACTCTTAATTGCTGGCTCTGAAATAAAATGCAATAAAAAGTCAGTGGAGGCGACACGTGCACTTACCTTTACTGATAAGAAAAGAAGACTTTTATCTCAACTTCAGTGAGGGGAAAGGGATTCATTCATCGGCCTCACAGACTCGACACGTGCTTTGATAAGACAACACATTTTAAACGTACAGTTTGTTCTCAGAATTGTCTCTGTGTAGAAGACAGGTTGTCTGACAGCACACAGGCCAGCTCACTTCTCATATCTCCAACAGTCTTTATTCACACACCTTGCATTCACTCGGTTCATTTGAGCTAATCACCTTGTTAATGTCACCAGAGTTGAATTTAAGTTTAATCCTAATTCCATGAAAAAATTATGACCTTCTTTCAGACAAAGATCATCTTAAGTAAAATATGACAGCTATAGCTATTTTTGGTCAAATCTCAAAGTTATGCAAAATAACAATATCTCACTCTGTTAGCAGAGAGTGTTGTAAATGACTCTCAGCTACTACCACAGCTTGGTTGTAAAAAACCCAACATTAGCTGCGGTGATTATCTTAAACTGGGTTGACTCCAAACACTCATGACTTGTACATTCACAGCAAATAAGTCCTGCAGTCTTTAAACATTTTTCTATCCAAACTTGTCATTACTCGTTAACACTCTCAATTAAGACCTGTTCCTCAGTCAACACCCCGTCACTGGGTACTGAGTGTACAGTATTTCCATGAATGAAGTCGGGCTGGATGTAATGTACGAAGCCTCGAGATTAACACCTGAAGAAGTGGATCATTAACTCAAGAGATGGACCTTTCAGTCACTGTGTGAATGGTTAATCTGAGTGTTACATGATTACTGATGTGCAAAGCTAAAAAAAGTGACTTGATTCTCTGGAACAGAAATCCTGGAAAGTAAGTAAGTAAAGTTTTATTTATAAAGCGCCTTTCATAGAAATAGATTCACATGGTGCTGTACAATCATCAACAGTGTAAAAAATGGTGGAAAGACAGGATAAAACATAATGAAAACAAACAAATCATAAGTAAGACATAATAAAACATAAACACTATAATGCAACAACAATAAATTCTAAATTCTGCAATTTATGGGTAGCTGAAGGCTTGTTTTTAGTTGTTTCTTAAAGGAGACAATGTTATCAAGGGAGCGCAGAACAACAGTTCATTCCAGAGCCTGGGGGCCACAGAAGAGAAGGCACGGTCACCACGAGTCTTAAATTGAGTATGGGGAATCATTAGGAGATTTTGATCCTGTGAGCGTAGGTCCCGTCTGGGGTTGCACAAGGAGATGAGAGTTTTGATGTAGTTGGGAGCTTGGCTGTGGAGAGCTCTGAAGGTGAGGACCAGAATTTATAACCTGATTTTGAATTGAACAGGAAGCCAATGAAGTTCTGCTAGGATCGAGAAGATGTGGGTGAATGAGTCAAGTTTTATTCAAGGAAACTGTCGCTCAAACTTTTAAATACGTTGAGGCACAAAAAGCTGTAGAACGAGGAAGCAAACCAGAAGGGTGATACTTCTGCATCCATTCTACACTGTGTTTAGGTGTAGGGGGCACCAGATCAGTGTTTACTGATTCACCCTTTATAAATCAGACTCATTTGAGATCATAAGCTTCAGGGAACCCTTTTTCATAAGCAATGATACTCATAGAAACAAGCTTTGTCTTTTCAGTATTTTCAGTAATTTATTGCAAAAAAAAAATCAAACACCATTGAATAATGAATGAAAATAGTAAAGGCTTAAAAATTTGTTTAAAGGTTAAAATAAAGTAGCCTTTATGTTATTTAGTCTATGTTTATGTAGAGGTTGATGTTTAACACTTTTAAAAAGGAACAATACATTTTCCCAAAGGAAATATTTTTGTCTTTGTTAATTGATAAATGACCCAGTTTAAGAAACTATAAAGTTAAGAGTTACTTATTTAATTTTACTGCAGATAAGAAGCAATATCAAAATGCCTCAGCCTATTAAAATACCCAGAACTGTTTTGCGAGGAGCATTTTTGATGCTACAGTTTGATATTCTCACCGATTGTTGGAGACGATATCTCAGTCGAGTGGACAACTTCAAGTGGGGACTCGTTCAGAACTGTCCAAGAGGTCATCACGGAGAGGTCAGGCAAAAAGCTGTTCTGGTAGGACAGCTTCAGGAGCGAAGCTGAACTCACTTTTTTCCAGTCGCTCTTTTCCTCTGTCACAGCTGCTTACAGCTTACCTGCTTATGAAAGAACTGCATGGTTAAAATGACAATTCATATCAAATATTTCATATTCAACAGTGTGATCACTTGAATAATAAAAGGAAAAATCATGTCACAGAAACTAAAGGATTATTTTCTTTATATAATTAATCACAAAATTTTAAAACAGACTATCGTTTTTTTTCTAAGCCACTTCAGTAGAAAACAGAAATGAATACTAGTTTCTTCATCATCAGTGACTTTTTTTTATAAAAGAAGAAGAAAAAGAGAGAGAAGAAAATGAGAAATGTAATGGGGAAGATTGAAAGAGACATTAGAGAAGATATGTGAAATATAAACCAAGAAAACACAAGACAACACACCCGACATCTGTCTGCACACCTGTAAAAATGGAGAAAACAACAACACAGCAACAAATAACGTGTATATCATAATAATAATAATTAGAACTTGCTGAAATATATACATACATGTACACATACATACATACATATCAAATATATGTACAAAAATAAATACATATAAATACATATCCACATCCATACTTACATATACATATATACACCTTCAATGACCGTCAGAAAACAGACTATTGTGACAGCTTGATCTGCATGACGAGGACAGATTAATGAAAAGTTAGACCAGAGTTTGACTTTAAGAAAACCTTGCAAAACAGAGTTCCGTTTAAGATAAAACATGACCTGTAGGGTCAAGAGGTCATGTTGAGAGAAAGGTCCTTATGCAAAACCTGAATTTAGTCATACAATCATTCTAAAGCCAAGTTTATTTTCTGGGATTTTATGCAATAGACCAACAAATAAAAAAAGAAGAATAAATAACAGAAAAGTGTGGTGGTTGTATTCAGCCCCATTACTCTGACACAGCAACCTAAAACCTGGTGTAAGCAGTGGTGTTCAGATTCCCATAATTAGTAAACGGGGTTCACCTGTGTGTAATTTAATCCCAGTAAAGGTTTAGCTCGTCTATGAAGGTCTCAGAAGTTTAAGTTGTGTTTTCTATAAATCGGGTCTGTGTGAAAGAGTGGCAAGAAGAAAGCCATTGTTAAAAGAAAGTCTTATTTGTAATTTATTATATCCTCTGCTCAGATTAGACCAAAGCTGAACTGTTTAGCTCTAATGCAAATCACGGTGTATAACACGGTACATCACCCTAAACACACTATCCCCATGTGAAACATGGTGGTGGCTACATTATGCTGTGGGGATGCTAAACACACAATTTGACCAGAAACACAACCAGAGCTACTAATTGATAGTCTGTTCACACACACTCCACATAATCTACTGAGTTTGAGCTCCTTTGCAGAGAAGCATAGAAAGGCTGGTGAGGAGATGTCTATAAATTTTGCAACAAAAGGTGTTTCTACAAAGTGATGCCTTTAGGGGGGCTGAGTATACCACAACTTCCCAGCTTCTTTTTCATTCTTTTCTTTCATTTTTTTGCAAAAGTAAAAAAATTCAGAACCAACTTCATAATTATGAGCTACTTTGTTTTTGTCTTTCACATTAAATCTGAGGAAATTACTTAATTTGTGGCTAATTATGACTTCAGACTTTGGTAAACAAATTATGTTTCTGTTTTATCAACCAATATAAATTCTTTCCAACGTTTTATACACTTCTGTCATGTAATAATAAAGTCACAAGGACCGCCATGACTAGGCTTAAATGACAAGTTAATCTTATCTCAAACAAATACACTTAATGATATAAAACTTATCAAAAAGACATGACTCTTTAGAGTTAAATAATAGGTGTCCTGGAAGTCGCATTGTGTCTCGAAACTAATAGTTATTCTGTTTTACTTTTACATATTGTTGATCTTTTGGGAAAATATAATTAACAGAAAACAAAAGAGCTATGATTAATAAAAAGCACAGCCTATTCTGTAAATGATAAAGCTGGATGTGCTCAGCTATCTCATATGTTCCTGCTTGTTCTGTGATCACAAAGAACTTTGCTCCATCCCTCTTTAGCAATGTTCGGTGTCATATTAGGAGTTCCTCCACAAGGACTGACGTCTCAAGAGGAGCCACGACAGACAGAAACAACTCTGACATGTCGGGAAGTGAGGAGAAAAAATATTCGTAGGAGTTTTTTTTTTTTTGTTGTTGTTTGGTGATCATAGAAATCCTCTCAAATAAACATTAACTTTTTGTTTTTTGGCTGCAGCTGACAGTGATCGTTTTCTACGAAAAGCTATTTAAAGGAACAACCTGTGGAGTTTTAAAGTTGACATCCAGCAGCCACCACTCAGGATTTATTCATCCCACAGAGGGAAGTCTGACCTTATGACATGTGAAAAAAGGTGGAAGATAACTTTTATTTATTCAAGTTTTGTTGAATTTTGGGGTTGGATGCCCTTCCTCTCTGGATTAGAGGACAACATCGTATGAGACAACAAACTTGAAGTGTTCTCAGCACTTCAGAAGAATCTGGAGTTTTTTTCAAGCTTGGCGTCTGGAGTTTAGAATCTGATCATTTTTACTGAAAACAAAGCAAGGTAACTATTTTCAATAATGTAGAAATATAAAAATGTTTCTGTTTGAAGTCTTAAATATGAATCTTAAAAATCACAAAAGTTCTCAGTTTTTTTCTTATTCATTTATATTTTGCTGCAGTATTTTTTTCTAACGGCTTCTAATTTACTTTTTATCTTTCATGTATGCTCAGCCCACTCTTTGAATCTGATCATTTTTAGAGTTTTATATTTTTAACCCTTGTTCGATCCTAACATTCTGTTTACTTCCCTTGTCCTACAGGTCAAAAACGACCTGCCCTGTAACCCAAAATAACCCCTAACCATGATGAAACATGTTATTTATCAATTCAACTCAATTTATTTAATATTTTTATCTTTTATTTTTTCTTATACAACACAAAAGTCAATCACTCTCTGATGGCTGCCAGGTTTTCTGTCATACACCTTGCTGATCTGGACTCATAATTGGCCTTCCACTCTCTGCATCTCAGAGACTACATGTATCCTCACCACTAGACCTATATATACCTGCTAATATCAAAAGCCCTATGTAGCCACTCAGTCCATCTCATCCACATTTTTCCAGTTTTATCCATATTTCCAGAAACCCTACAAATTTGTATTCTCCAAGATGATGTTTTCAATGTCTGGCATGGTGAACAGGAGAAGGGTGGATGAACTGTCCTAGACATGGACAGCCAAATACCTTGTTGGCCCTAAAGACATCCTTATGATGTTTGATGCTGCTGTTCTTCCCTGGTTGCTGTCTAAATTTGATGAGGACCATGCAATTTAGCCATCCTTTGACAAAAATGTCTCTCTGCCAGCTTGAGGGATTTCCACTTCTCGGCAGTCACTGTGCGAGGGGCGGGGTACACCCTGGACTGGTCGCAAGTCCATCACAGGGCCACATAGAGACAAACAAGACAGACAATCATTCACTCTCTCACTCACATCTAGAGATAAATTAGAGTTACCAGTTAACCTATAGACATGTTTTTGGTCTGTGGGAGGAAGCCGGAGTACCCGGAGAAAACCCACACATGCACGGAGAGAACATCCAAACTATACCGAGATAGGTCTCCGTGCTGGGATTTGATCCAGCAACCTTCTAGCTGAGATCAGCTCTACCAACTGAGCCACCGTGCAGCCATTGACAACCATTTTCCAGAAAAAGACTTTGTGGGGACCGAATGTGCATCCTGGGGACCAATGCCTGGTCCCCACTTGTATGGATGCTAATTTTGGGTGGGGTGGGGGGTGGGGGGTTAGGTATAGGACCAAAGTGTGAATTGAGTTTAGGCTAGTTTTACTGTCAGGTATGTACCAGTGTGGTTATTTTTAGAGTAAATGTCAGGGTTAGGCTATAGAAAGGACCAGAAAATGAATGGAAGACAATCCACGATCCCCACAGGGATTTAAAAACAAACCTGTGTGTGAGTGTGTATTAGAGAGTTTGTGTGTAGCCTTTGAACTTTTTATGGTGTTTAAATGCTTTCATAATTCACGAGTCAAATATGACCCATAAGACAATCTTTGGACCCTAGTGGTGTACAGCCTACATGGAAACATAAACAAAAACAAAGTATAATTTTTTTTACACGATGAGATCCCTTTAAGAAAAGTCATAAAATTTCATATGGGAAAAAAATAGTTTAAGGTATTTTTTCTACAGCTAAACATGGTAGTGGTTCACTTTTGACCCACAAGATAACTCAAGGGTTAACACACTTCACTATACCCAACAAATAACAAACATGGCTCAAAATTTTTGCACAGATCTACCTATTATATACTATGCAATTAATTGGTTTTACAAAATATAATTCTTATTACAAATATTTAACAAAAGAATTACACTGTCATGGCTTCATGTCGTGCAATAATGACTGGCACTTTTCAGCCATGGAGGAGAGGAAACGACTGAACTACAAAGTCCAGAGGGAGATCCTGGATGAAGAGGGTCTGGATGAGATTGCACAGAAATCTGACTCAAAACCATCTCTGTGTGATAAAATGGCAAAGTCAATGAGGTAAAACCTATCAGCTAATCTTTGGCTTTTACATCCTGGCATCTTATGTCTTATATATCTTTAAATTATGTCGTATTAAAATAAAACTTGTATTCCTTAAATGAAGTAAATTTAGCTCCATATTTTTTAATGTAAAATAATGTGATCAGGTTAGTAAATAATGCGTTGATCAAGTCTAAAGTGATGGTCCTTTCAAACTTGTTCTTTGAATTAACATGTAACACATCAAGTTATGATCTTTATTCATCATAATAAATTAAAAAACACACAAGTACATTGACTGCATTCGAAAGTTTAATTCTACAACAAAAATCCAAATAAAGGAAAACAACACAAAGATATTTGTCTGAGATGCTGTGTTTAAAATATAGTTTTGAATTAATTAATTAATTGGGATTGATCAAGTGTTTTGTTTAAAACAAATCTAAATGTCTTTCATTCTGATCTCTATTTGACACAAAACCTCCTCAGGTCTCCTGGTTCTAAGGTGAAGAACTGTGTGCTGGGAACCATTCCTGTGGTGTCCTGGCTCCCGCGATACTCCTTCAAAGAGGATGCGCTCGGCGACCTGATCTCAGGAATCAGTGTGGGGGTCATGCAGCTGCCACAGGGTGAGGAGGAAGGTCCCCATAAATGATTAGTTTCTATATAAAGTTATTAAAGTTAAAGTTATTAAGTTATTACTCTTTATGAACTTCTATATATTTAAAAGAATGAACTTTGAATCAAGTTACTGGACCTTCTTTCTTAGTTCCTGAAGGTCTTTTCATCTCTTTTCTGAAAGGCTCCTTTATTTACTGAAGAAGTCTTTCAGATTAAGTCTGATACTGACGTAAAAAAAAACAGTCAACTTAATTTCTATATGTTTCAACATTGTGGACAATCCTAACGATCACATCTTTTTTCCAGGCATGGCCTACGCTTTACTGGCAGGTGTTCCTCCAGTTTTTGGTCTGTACTCCTCCTTCTATCCCGTCCTCATCTACTTCATTTTTGGCACATCTAAGCACATCTCACTCGGTATTCAGATTTGACCATTTCCCTATATGTATTTTTTCAATTCAAATATAACATGCTTACAAGACTGTTTCCCTGCATTCAGGAACATACGCAGTGATGAGTGTGATGATTGGAGGGGTGACAGAGCGACTGGCTCCAGACTCAAACTTTATGATTTGGGACAACGTGTCCAACTCCAGCATCATAGACACCATTAGTCGGGATGAAGAAAGGGTCCGAGTGGCGGCACTTGTCACGTTTGTATCCGGATTGTTTCAGGTAAAGGTTAACATGAAACACTCTTATAAAACTCTTGAACAGTAGGGGATATGCAATTCAAGGAATGATATGTCTATAATATCTTCTAGAAATTCCTAACATTTTGTAAACATAAAGCCATCATTTTATATCCAGGTTTTGATGTGTTTCTATACAATTTTGATGAAACAGTTTATTCAGAACTAGAGCTGATTGAAACAAACCGTTTTTGAAGTTCTTGATTTCTTTACTAACATCTATAGGCATGCAGGTTGTTAACTTGGTAAACTCTAGTTTCTTTAGCAGTTCATGTTAAAAGGTTTGCAACATTTAAATAAAAAGAGCAAAGACCCAACACTCAGCCAAGACAAGGAAGAAGTTTCCAAATGATTTATTAGAAAACATAAGGAGATGGTGTTGAAGTGGTTCTGCTTAGATCTAGTTGCAGTGGTGGGTGTGGAACACAAAAACAGAGATGAGTCTTGTGACTGGTTGAGAACCAGGGAAAAGATTTACCAAGAAACAAGGATTCACCAGGTCCAAGAATCCAGCTTCTGCAGGGTTGGGTAAGCTGTGAATGAGTGGCCTGGTGGGTCTCAGTGATGTTCACTGAAAAGAGAGGTTGTTGCATCCACAGTCCAACATTTCATGGTCCAAAAACAGTCCAGGGTCACGCACAGGATGGTCTCAGGTGAGAATCTAGAAGACAAGTAACTAGAAACAGGGTCAGAGTCAGACATGGTTCAGCAACAAGAGGTCAAAAACCGGTAAGGTCAAGGCAGAAGCAGTGGTCCGAAGCAGGCAGGGTCAAAAAAACAGATCAACTCATGGAAAATTTAACTGGCAATGAGGGCAGGAGAGGGAGGGAGAGTGAGCAGCACAATCAAGACAAAACTGACGCCATGACACTCTGATTGTTTCAGATCAGATCACCTTTGAGAAATTGGCTGTTTCAATCATTTGTAAAGGCAACATTTTTTTAAAGTGACCTGCAAATAGTATAAAAATTATAATGAAATCATTGAAAAAAGTTAAAGTGTGCTGAATATATTTTCAGTGTTACAGGTTTACTAATAAAGTTTAAATAATTCTATGTATTGACAAAAAAACTTTTAAAGGGGCAATATTATGTGTTTCTCAGGCATATATTTAAATACTATACCATAATAAAGTATTTATGTCACCTTTAGTTGTTATTAAAATGCTGTTTTTATGTTTAAATAGAAAATAAACTTGTCTTCTGAAAAAAGGCTTCACTGAGTAAGAAGTAGTGTTGGGAGCTCAGCAGAGAGTTTCACCATTTGTTGGCTTTGTTGCTGCTGAGATCCTGCAAGAGTCATAAGTGAGTTGTGGGGTGTGGGGGGTGGAGGTGTGCTCCGTGATGAGGAAGCTCGGCTTGGAGACAGCTCAGAGGCTTTTTAATTTTTTTTTTTGGGGAGTCATAGTTTTCAAACCATTCAGTTTTTTCCATGATGTTTTCTGAACTATTATGTCACAGACACAGTGTTTGCTGCAGAACTTCTAAATAAGATCTTGGCTTAAGTTGGTGGTCTTCATTCTCCTCTGGCTCCAACACGTAAGGCTGGTTGGACAAGTCTTCCCTTGCTTTTAAATAATTTGTAAATAAAAAGTTTCTGCACTGCTACAGTGGGGAAAATAAGTATTTAGTCAGTCACCAATTGTGCAAGTTCTCCCACTTAAAAAGAT
>JARVGW010000047.1:18882992-18895389 GCA_031762495.1 Anablepsoides rubrolineatus | reverse complement strand
GCCTCTCTCATCTTTTTAAGTGGGAGAACTTGCACAATTGGTGACTGACTAAATACTTATTTTCCCCACTGTATATAGTCATCAACCCCTCTATCAAACTAGAATGGACAGTTCTGGAAGCTGCGGGGCAGTGTTTGAAGTGCCTCATTTGGATTTAAAGAGACAGCCTCAATAAGAGTTGATCTGAGACACACTTCAGAAAAGAGGTGAAGTTACAATAAGGAGGAATTCAGACCAAACAATTGCAGTTCCACTATATAGACCCCCGACTGAATGATTTAAATGTGAAAAAGAAAGATTTTAAAGCAAGATATGTCCCCTTTATTAACATGATCAATATAATTTGTGGTTCTTTAAAGTCCAAGACATGATTATGAACCAGTTTGCCGCTGATAATTCTCCACGTTTCCCATCATATGTGCAGATTCTGCTCGGTCTGGTCCAGTTTGGCTTCGTGGTGACCTACCTGTCTGAGCCGCTGGTCAGAGGCTACACCACAGGAGCTGCCATCCACGTCATCGTCTCCCAGCTTAAATACGTCTTCGGTATCAACCCGCTCAGATACAGCGGACCTCTCTCTATGATTTATGTAAGAAAACCTATCAGTATTTGTTTGGTTCTGAACTTTTAATTAGCATCACGCAGATTCCAATAATGATTGTTCTTTTTTTTTAATTAGAGGATACATTTCATCATAGGCAAAAATAAACAAACATCGTTAAGTCATTATTTATGTGTGATTAAATAAAACCAAACTTCCTAAGAGGTCTGTAAGAAGATTAGATTAATCCTATGTCTAATAATCTAATAATCTGTTTTCCTTCTCAGACTGTCCTGGAGGTGTGTTATCTTCTCCCTAAAACAAATATTGGCACTTTAGTGGTCAGTATTGTCACCATAGTTGGACTTGTGCTGGCTAAGGAGCTGAATGCATTCTTGGGTAAAAAAATACCTGTTCCTATACCTATGGAGTTGTTCACTGTGAGTACACAAGAACGCTCAAAGCATGTGCACACATAGGTGAATACTACAATTTGACTGTTATGTATGTTTTTCCAGGTCATTATTGCTACAATAATCTCGTGGCAGGTTGACTTAGAGAGGAAATATAAAGTGGAAATAGTGGGGATTATTCCCTCAGGGTGAGAAAAACGCACAAACATCAACAGACGTCTCACATGAAACCAACGTTTGTAACAGATTTTGTGCTCCTCCCTTTTGTTTTTCAGTCTCCAGCCTCCGGTTGTCCCGGCCATGTCTCTGTTCGGACAGGTGATTGGGGACGCTTTCGCTCTGGCTGTGGTTGGTTACGGCATTGCCATTTCTCTGGGACGAATCTTCGCGCTCAAATATGGCTACAAGGTGGACAGCAACCAGGTAGAGGAAGAGACGGATCGGGTTGAACAGCAAAATATTTCGGTGTGAGGTGCCGTGTAAGAATTTTGTGTGTTTCATGGTTTAGGAACTGATCGCTCTAGGCTTGAGCAATTCCATTGGAGGATTTTTCCAGTGTTTTGCCATCAGCTGTTCCATGTCTCGCACCTTGGTTCAGGAAAGCACAGGAGGGAAGACTCAGGTTGGCTGTTACCCCGCTTTAAGTTTTAGCATTTCATGTCATGTTACATGTTACATGGTGTATTGTATTTTAAAGGCAACATATCATTCAAAATCCACTATTTTAGCCATTTTTAGCTGAAGGGGGCAGGATCTAAAGAGACAGCCTCAAAACGAGTTGATCTGAGACACACCTCAGAAAGGGGTGAAAGAGGGGCTTGTGGAGTTACAATAAGGAGGAATTCAGACCAAAGCATTGCAGTTCCACTTTATATAGACCCCAACAGAAGAATTCAAAAGCAAATGTCTCCTTTAAGTGGTCGATCCAACAACACACAAACATAGTGTAACATGTAAGATTGTTTTGATTTACTATCAGTGAAGCCTGATCACAGCCATCTCTTCTTGCACACTAACACTGATTATCCACCAATAATCACTTTCATGTTATGTTTTTTAAAGTCTGCCTCTGACGTCTTTCCTGTGTCCGTCCGTCCATCCATCATGGGACTGTTTTTCCTCTCGCTCCCCTGCAGGTTGCTGGAGCTCTATCAGCAGTAGTTATCCTTTTCATCACACTCTGGATTGGAAGGCTCTTTGAAGATCTGCCCAAGGTACACAGTGTGTGTTTCTGCTCATGTTCACATGAGCGTTCACAGTCACAAATGTCTGTTTTAGGAAGGCATGTCACGTTATAAGGCAATCTCATAGCTTGGTAAAAATACCTCACAGTTGAAGTTATTTTGTTATAGCACACAACCAACCATATGTTGTTCAGATTCAAGCTAAATGAGCTGAATCGAAAAGTCTAATCTTTTGGATTACAGTCAACACTTTGCTGTTAACAATAAAAAGCATATCCTTTTGATTTTTTTTTTTATTAAAAAGCAACAGTATTATCTGTTTCTGTTTTTAGGCAAATCACCTCAGTCACATGTTGAGATGTAAAGCTCAGCCTGAAGCTTCAGGCCTCTGGTACTTTGTTTAAACTGCTCACTATTTGATCCATTTTTCAGGCGGTGCTGGCTGCCATCATCTTAGTTAATCTTCATGGCATGATGAAGCAGTTCTTGGACATCCTTGCTCTGTGGAGGAAGAGCAAAATAGACATGGTGAGAGTGCCATATTTTCACAAGGAAAATATCTAACAGCAAAGATGCGTTATCCGTTCTTTATTTTTTACTCTTAACTGTGACACAAGGATCCGGTTTCCTGTTCTTTTATTGTCTAATTCATGAGTCTTGATTGTGTCTGTGCCTCCAGCTGGTCTGGATTGCCACCTTCATCTTCACTTTGCTGTTGAACCCTGACCTGGGATTAGCCGCTTCCATTGCTTTCTCCATGCTCACAGTCATCTTCAGGACTCAGCTGTACGTTCTTGTTGGATCCACACACTCACATGCACACATACATGTAAAATCATTGTTTCAAAAGGGCCGACACTATGCATGTGTAGAGCTCTACTAAATTGCGGCCAATATAACATAGTTTTCACTGTTGCCTCATGAAAATAATGTAATCTTGTCCATGTTTGACTTGTTGTTTTGGGTAGAACAAAGTTTGGGGTTTTTATTGACAAGTTGTTGTTTTTGTTTTGTTTTGCAGACCCAAATACTCCCTATTAGGACAAGTGGGAGACACAGATATTTACAAGCCAATAGAGGATTACGATCAGGTATTGTACATAAAACTCAATGAGGAATATGGCAAATTAATTTTGTGAATTTTTAATATTGAGTCATGGAAGTCTGAAGACTGAAGTCAGGAGACTGAAAGAACCGGACAATTTTCTACAAAGCCACAGAGTTTGTGTTAAGTTTTCCAAAATTTGCTGAAGAAGATGAAAAATTGAAGCTAAAAGGACAGATCATTAGCTAAAAGCAGTAACATGCTAGCTAAAAGCTATACGTTACAAGACACTCCCAAAAATAAAAGCAGCTAAGTTCTAGCTAAACTCAAAAACAACTAAAACCAAAGAGTAACATTAACCCATTAATGAATCAGTGAGCTAAGTAGAAACTAAATGTAGCAAAGATTGTCTAAAATTTACAAAACCAAAGGCTAAAGCAGCAAAAGTGTAGCTAAAATCTTAACAAAGCAAACTCACAATAAAACAGAAACTGAACATATTTGCTCTTTTTTTTTCCGCTGAAGCAGATTTCAAAGAAAACAATAATTTGAAGGGGTGAAAATATCCCAATGTGTTTTTATACAGAAAATGATTTTAAATAAATATAAATAATTTTGTAAGCAAAAGTTTCAAAAAACCCAGAGTCAGATTTACACACCTCTTGAATGAGGTGAATATTTTATAGCTAAATATGAAGAAGTAGTGAGATGAGGGCTGACCAAAGCATCTGAGAGAACTGATTCCAGAAACGTCAATTAAATTTGTGAGTTTTCAGATTTTAAATATTTTCTACTTGTCGTGCCTCAGGGTTCATGTTGTTCTACTGGTTGTTTGCTCCAGTTTAACTCACTAATTTGGCTCTGCCGCCTCGTTAGCGGGGAGCATTTAGTAAATATTTTTTAATGTTCTTTCTCATTAACTGATTTTAGGTGGAGCGGGTGCCAGGAATATTAATCTTTCGCTCCTCTGCCACCCTCTACTTTGCCAATGCTGAGATGTACCAAGATGCCTTAGGAAGAAAGGTGAGAACACACACACACACACACACACACACACACACACACACATATCTACACACACACACACACACACACACACATACATTTTTAGCTTTTAAATCTCTCCTTCTAAACTTCCAACATTGTTTTTTCCAACCAAGCAGCTTAATCCTCAGAACAAAATCTGTATCACACAAACAGGATTACTCACATGACTTATAGTTGTGGTAGCCCCACAAAAATCCATATCAAACACACAAACGCACCGTGATGGACACATAACCCCTGCTTTAATGACCTAAACCCATTTACAGACACACACAAAAATCACACAGACAATAAGAAGCAGACAACTCCAGACACAATCCATCTTGCCGTCGTTTCCGTGCAATTAACTTCTCTTTTACAAACATCATTTCTGACACTCTAACAACCAACGAGACGAGTCACCAATTCACACATCACAGCTGTGACAGACATTGTTAAAAATGTCAACCCACTAATTTCTCTTCTCTTTTCTTCTCACCAGTTTTTGGAGACACCCCATTCCCCCCCTACCTCATTTTCTTTTCTCCCTCTCCTTTTCTTTTTTCAAGTCTTTTTGATACAAATGTGAAGACAAACTGAGAGAATGTTGGACAAAAGATGCTAAAAACACTGTGGAAAGAAAGGGGGGGCAGAGACTGAATTATGGAGGGAGATAATGGAACGTCTCATTCATTAAAACTTCAACATGTCAACAAAAGATTCTTTTTTTCTTTACTTTTGAGCAGCTTTACAGGAGCTGCAGGCTTGTTTACAAGGTGACAAATCATTGGATGATTCTTTTCAATCATGTGCTGCAAGTAAAATACTGAAATGATCTTTTTAAGTAGTGGGGATATTAAAGTTTGTTTATTCATTTCTTAAAATATCAGTTCAGTTTGGACTGGTTAAATATGTGAGTGCTTTATTAGCATCAGCTAATAAAATCAAAAAGTTTTCCAAATGTCATTTTCCAGCCATGGTGCCATCATTTATTTGTTTTCTGTTTTTCATTTTTAGTCTGGTGTTGACATCACAAAGATCCTTTCTGTAAAGAAGAAACTGGAGGCCAAGAGAAAGAGGCATGAAAAGAAAGTTGCCAAGAAAGCCAAAAAAGAGCTCAAGAAGAACGGAGTAGACATGGTGAGTAAATCCTACATCTTGAACTTTACTAATTACTTTCCTTTCCTGGCCTGCAAACATTAGATTTGTTTCATTTGTTCTTTTGGTCGTCTCTAAGATGTTTCTCTCTGCTTTAAGACACCTACCTTTGAGCAGGAGGACAAACACATGGAGCAGCACAACGGGGTTTCTATCATTGAGGTGGAGGATGACCCTGATCCCACGCTGCCGAGAGCCATCGTCCTGGACCTCAGCCCGGTCAACTTCCTGGACACAGTGGGGGTCAAGACGCTACAAAGTGTAAGAACACAGGAGTCACGTGTTACAGCACAAAAACTACATCATGTTTATTCAGAAATCAATTCCCTTTTCTCATCATGACTGTAGTAATACTTTGTTTAAGCTATTTATATTTATTGAGTAGGTAAATTTGACTCAGAATTAACTCTCCATTCATCCTTCTGTTGATTTCCTGACTCTGTAATATTTAATTCAATCTACAAGCTTGAATTAGTTTTTTATTAAATCCTTTGCTCCCCAGTCAGATGTTTGCTTTCTGCTTTTATGTCTGTTTCAGATTAAAAGGGACTACGAAGAAATTGGCATCAAAGTTGTTTTTGCTTGCTGCCAAAGTGAGTGCATCAAACTTATACATATGTTGTGGAACAGAAGTTAAAATACTTATATTAGAATTTTAAAAATTGGAGTAAAAGTTATTTGTTTCGCTAGCATTTTAAAAGGCTTTTTAAAAAGTGTTTTTCATGAAATAAAACATGTAAAATAAAATAATAGAGAAAATTGAAGAAAGGCTAAGGAGTACTTACACTCCTCGAAACGTTGTTTTTGAAGATTATAAAATAAATATTACAAATGTTGCCAGAAGCTTAATATAGTCATATGGTAATCTGTCACTCCCTGACTGCAAACTTAAAACCTAAGTCAAAAATTACGAGTCAGGCTTTTTTTACAGTCGACTCGTGAGCAGCAGAGACTGTCACACTTGTGAAATTCTGTTTCTTCGTTGTTTTACCCACCTCCGCCTGTGTTTTAGCTTCATTCATTCTCTTTGTGTTCAGCTGGTGTGGTGGAGAACCTGCAGTCTGGAGGTTTCTTTAATGACAAAGTAACAAAATCCTGCCTCTTCACCACCATCCATGATGCCGTTCTGCACTGTCAGTCTGTCAGGACAAGAAAGTCATATCCAGAAGAATCTGAGGTATGAGCATGCTTCCACATCGCTATGTTTTTTTAAAAAACTGCATTCTAATACAAAAAAAATCAGCAACCCCTTGAAGAAGTTTATTGGGGTTGTTTACTACTGACTTTTCAAGACACTACACATTTTATGGTGTTTTTCTTAGGTGAAGAAATGATATATTTTTATGAATGTTATGTGACTCGTTCTGTGATTAAATTGATGATTTTGTGTACAGACTGGTCTGGGTAGTTATACATTATGGTTACACAGGGCAGGAGGTACTAATAGATAAGATACATGCCTGATCACATATTCAACACATAATTGAACCGTTGATTTTCATGAGTACAGGAAAAAGGTATGTGAACCTGACTTTCAGTCGTTTACCATGACGCAATAAAATATGCAGAGTCAGGTCCTGAAACTGCTGGTATAATAATGTGACTTCCTGAAAAACGGGCCTGAATGCACTACAGAGAATAAACTGCCTTCAGACAAGTGCTCTGTTGTGGTGTTGTATGAACTCTTGTCCCATTCAACATTCATAGATTATATGAACATTGGTGTATTTTCTATCTGGCTCAAACACGTAAAAAGATAAACAAACATGTTAGCAATTTTCTTTCACCCTGATGAAGCAGCATTTTTAATATGCACTCCTCATGTTTTTGCTTTTAGAAAATTTGACAGAACATAGTAAAACAAGAGCTTCTGTTGTGTGACTATATTGTGTGTTTTTAATTGTTAGAAATGTTTGACTGATTTTTTTTCTGAGATTTAACTGAGAAAGTCAAGACTGCTTTAGTTATATTCTAAAATATACTGGAATTGGAATATGCTAATGAATTTCCTGAATTCCAGCCCCTGGTGATGGTTTCTGTTCAGTTAAACAGAGCTAAGTGAGGTCAGACAACCCTGCAGTAGTCATAAGAAGACTCACATCTAAATTAATTAAAAAAAGAACAACTCATTACTGACTGGAGATTGGGGAATAGAACGAGTTCCCTTTGCAGCTTGTGATGTGGAACGGATGCATTAAGCTGCTCCTAATAACGATTAAAATGTCTCTTGTCTCATTGATTCCTGTTATACAGACGTTACATGACAGGGATTGCAAATTAAACACAACAATAAGGTTGCATTGAGTAAAAATCCTAATTTAATGGGTTTTGATGTAGAATTTTAATGTTTCCTTTGTGTGCAGCATTTTGCACTTGTTGCATTTCCTTTGTGCAGCAGGATTACTGCTCATCCCATCACAAGCCATCAGTCTTTGTCTGAAAACAAATTACTTATCGGGTTTTGCATGGGCAGTGTGTGTGTTTGTGCTGATCTCAACAGATTTGACTACCTGTGCTTGCAAGCGTGTCTTTTGGTGTAAAATTTTTCTCTGCCTCTGCCCGGTTTTTAGTATTTATTTGTGCACATGGCCTAACATTCCTGCTTATATATATAAATACTATAAATATTAATCAGTTTAAAAGAAAAAAAAAGCTATTTGTTTAGTAATTTGTCCTCTGTAATAGACTGTTCAGTTTAATCACTTAAGCTTTTCTGTGATGAATAAAGTATTTTAGCTCGTAACAAAAGCAAGGTTTTAAATTTCCTCCAAAAGCCCGTTTAAAGTGCAGCTTATTAACTTCAAAGTGAATCGAATGGTGCCAAGATGAAGATTTAAACCCACTTGACTCAGAACCATTACTTGGGCTACATGCTGAGTCACATTTCCAGGCAGCAGCTTCTCAATTTTACTTTCTTTTTTCTCATTAAATTCTGGTAATGACACTACAGAAAGTCAGACAGTCACAGTTGTTTTCTGCAACTTCTATCTGGTGCTTTTATTTAGTTAGTTTGATTGTTTGGGGTTTTTTGGGGTTTTTCTTTTTTTCAAATCTTTTCTTTCTGTTTCACAGGAGTTGCAGGCAACACATTTCTGAGCACTGAGAGGAACGATGGATGATGTCATACAGAAGTGACAGACGCAGTTGGAGGATTTCAGCCAGTATTTTTCACATATCAGCAGCTCTTTCTGTTGCAAAAAACATTGAGTGAAAAATAATAGGGCATGTGTTTGACTGTTCTAAAGTGACATATTGCGTTTAGGCTTGTTATGAAGCTTAAAATATTAATGTTAAATGTGCACATCATTTTTAGTTGTTTGGGGAGAGGGGAGCTTCCATTTTGACCAAAATGGAAACATTGTTATTGTGCACCACATTAACTCTGAGTGCTTCAGTTTTACATTATGTTTAAGCTTTATTTGCATTCTGAGTACATTTAAATAAACTGTGATTTGCATGGAGACTATACTGACTGTTATAAACAAAAATCAGTTTAGTGCCCGGACAGATACAAACATTAGTTTATGTTCTGTATGCATTGAAAACGTTTAAGAAAAGGCAGCTTGAGTATTTTATATTTTAGAAAGTAAAAACTTACCAGCGAGCACTTACTAAATAGACAAATTGTTGATATGCCATGGCAGTATAGGCAGATTTTAAGAGCACCACAAATTGGGGACAAAAAAATACATATTCTGACTTGTTATTATTCTTATATATTTTAACACTGATTTTATGGTTTTATTAATCCCAAGGATTTAGTAAAATGATCTTCAAATGACTGGAAAATGCATAGTTTTGAGTAGATATTTTACTAAATTTTCTAGATGAGTATACCACTGGAACCCTCCTCCCCCTACAACTGCTTCAGTCCACAGCTGCTCGTTAACTTGAACAGGTGTTCCTTGTTGCTGTCAGCAAATGTTGGCAGGTATGATCTACAATAACTCTTTAGTTAAATGAGTTACTACATCGAATTTCCCTTTGGGACCAATAAAGTGTTTTTGAATTTGAAATGAGTTGAAGGATGTTTTGTTTCAAATGAATTACATTGTTAACTGTTTTAATTGGACAACCTGGTTTCTAAAGATAAAAGATGATATCAAAGACAAAACTATTTAATTTGCTGTGTGAATGTAGGTAAACTGGCAGTGAGAGTTAGACAATTTCACAAAGAGTGTCACCTGAAATCTCGCCTAGGGTGCTAAATTGGCTAGGGCCGGCCCTGCTTAAAGGAATACATTGCCTTTCATTCCTATTAAACTAACATCTTACCACACATCTTTGTGATGTCATCAACCATGCTAACTGTGCTACAACAAGAAAAGTGTGTTCAAAATTATCAGACAAATTTTTCTTTCCCACTTCACCATGCAGTCCTTTAACTTTTTTTTTTTCAATAACTTGATTTGGCACTCTGGAAGCAAAACGTTGCCTGCCCCGGTCTCAAACTGAAAATAGCATTTTCAACAAGCTGTCATGCTCAAAGTATGTATAACTACTGATTCTCACCATGTCATATTTTAGCACAATATCTGCAAGACTGCCCAAACTATAGCAATATTTGTGTTTTATAAGGTCAGTTGGCTGAAGCAGCTATCTTGAATGAGGTTGGCTCCTAAAGTTAAGCAGTTATAGTACATTAAACCTGTGGTTCATGTTTCATGTAATATAAATTCCAAAATGTTAATGGCAAAATTTTACAGTAAATATTGTGAAAAAATGATTGGGGATCTACCACAGAATTTTATCTTCATATTGATAACAGATGCACAAGAGTTTGAACACACACAGAGCAAAACATCACTTGCTTCACATTTTAGGGATAAAATTAGCTCATTTTCTATCTAAACATAAGTTTTATTTGCTTAATACTTCAAATGCAGACACCTGTGTAAAGTCAGGAAATCACCAGGTAATGATTGAGTAAAAAGAAGGATTGAGACAAATACAGGTGCAGGATGGTCTCTTTAATGTTTTCGCTTTATTCTAATGTTTTTACAGATTAATAACACACCTGGACATAAACACAACCATCAGTTGGTTTTGAACCTGAATGTGTGTGTTTGTGCATTCCTCCTCTGCATAGATTTTCCATCAAAACATTTGTTTCTAACTGTAACCAGGTACGATGAGTCATTGCTTGTTGGAAGGATAACAAAATGACTCACATTCAGTCATCTCAAAAACAAATAGGTTTGCTTTATTTTGAATTGCCTCTTGTGTTCTTTGTCCAAACAATTTGACTCTTCTCAATATAATCTAAAGAACAATAAGGGCTCATTGAATTTTTCTCAGTAAGTTGTTGGTTGAAACAAAAGAGTTATGTTTATTTAAAAAAAAAAACATTCAGTCATAAAGTGAATCATAGAGTTTTCTCTGACCAGTAGAGGTCAGCAGAAATGAAATATTCATTTACTTTTCAGTAGAACTTTGTCGGAACATCTGAACTTTAGATCTGTTTCAGGCTCAGAAATCTGTTGCAAATTAAGCTGGATGCTACAAATGACAAACTCACAAAGAGTTATTAACTTGAACACTTTTTTTTTCACTGTTTGGCTCAATGAGGACCAAAACAAATGACATCACTTCTTGAAGTTAAGGATGTATTTACTTTGTTATTATTCTGAACACATTTTTAGTATTTGATTAGTCTGATGTGATACAAGGGGCTATTTGTTACCAAAATAAATAACTTATAATACACCAGGACCAGTTACAGAATAGGTACACTTTAAATAGTGAGATCAATGTTAACTCACTTTGTTACCTGGTTCTACCAGACTTTTTCTGTTCTGAAGCTTTGTCCTCATTAAAAAGTTCATGAACACGATGACAAAGAACTCAAAGTATATTAAAAACAACAACCTCTGATCTTAAAAGTAGGTGTAAGTACGACAAATACTTTGAGATAGTGTTTATTCAGTAAAAACAATATATAAAGGTGTATATTGTGGTAAATAGAAGTACTTTTTAGTGGCTTTAGAAAAGTTTTTAAATTATTTTTGTCTTATTTTGACAGTTACTTGTAATAAAAGTATTCATTTTGAGATAAAGCAAACATGCACTTTCTTACAGTGTGAATATATGAGGCAGCACAGTGATGGAAAGAATTTCTGTTCAGCTACACCCAGTTGTAAAACCAGCATTTCTTGATGGCTGCGTTCAACAAGACACAACAACAAACATGGTCCAAGAATGAATACATAACAGGTAGAGGTATTGGTGTGGCCTCCAAATCCTCCTCCTCATCCACATGTGATCCTGTAGGCTCTGGACAAACAGGTCTGATCCCTATGGGGCCACACCTTGAAACCTAAAAAAAATCACCTTAGAGGACCTGCTCAATAGGAGAACATTAATTTGGCTATAATCTTCCACAATAAAATATTGTTTAACACCATTATTATGGAATTCCGTACATAAGGTTTACAAATTTTACAATGGTTTGAAAAACAAAACTCTCAACTTACTTTTATATATTTTTTGTGTTTGACCATCTTCCTTTCAACTTCTGAACGTCCTCCTGCACGCGATAAAAATATAAAGGAGCAAAGCATACGTGACAAACTGAGTCTGTTGTGTTCCTCTGACAGCAGGTGAACAATGTGGAGCTGATTACCCTTACTTGACCGCTCGTTAGTCTACAATCATAAAACTAAAAACGAAAGCTCTGATGAGCCCATAAAATGCCCACGCATCAGAAAATTAGCAGTAACTCGTGAACACAGGTCATCATTTAGCAGGAGTCTACTTCTCTTTCTGAGTTGTTTCAGAACAAAACAAGTGAATTAAAGGCCTAGCTCTTCTTGGAGGGATGCATATCACCTTATGTCAGAATTTTAGACTCAAATCTTCTCATGCTATAAAGGACAGTGTTGTAGATGTCTTGGTCAAACCTTACTACAAACCCATGTGTGGAAGTTCAAGTATCTCTAGGTGTAGTTCATTGAGGATGGATGGATGGATGGATGGATGGATGGATGGATGGATGGATGGATGGATGGATGGATGGATGGATAGATAGATA